>CAEGAF010121219.1:0-11929 GCA_903067075.1 Micropoecilia bifurca
AACAGTCCAAACTGTAGCTTCATGCATTAGTAAAGTAAATAAAGTGAACCAAGTTCCTGCTCTGAATAGTTTGATACATTTTAACCTGAACATCTGAAGGAATCACTCTAAGCCTGATGACCTGGTGAAGCAAGCAGTGAGGGAACAAGGTGACAGTTGGATGTTACGATACTTGAGGATGAATATCAATTTTTTTCTAAGAAAGAAAATATCAATATATATTGATATTGATATTAGTACACAGCCCTAGTTATGATGTGGGATGAATGTCTTGTTCCATTGGCAAATTATTTCAGTTATTCTTTTTTAAAATCAATATTAAGGAATTATTGACTTAAAACACCTCCTATTTATTGTTGAACATTTACTTATAAGATAGTTTTGTGTACAAAGATATTTATGTCATAAACTAGACCAAAATTACTTGGACAGATTTTGTGTTTTTGCAGTGTTAACATTTTTATTGTGAAACTCCTCCATGTTCTTTTCATTATGAATGAATATGTCAGGAATTCACTGGAGATCTATAAAAGTGCTCCAGAAACAGGGATGCACAGATGAGTTTTCCAGCCGTTTCCATGGTTTCCGTCTAATAGTCCAATATCCTGCGCTGCACTCAGAGGTGGATAGAGCAACCAAAGTTTTTACCTTTTAGTAGGTTTCCAATGAATTACTCAAGTAAAAGTATAGAATTACACTGCAAAAACACAAAATCTTACCAAGTAATTTTGGTCTTATTTGTAGTGCAAATATCTTAGTTTTGTCTTATTTCAAGTGAACTAACCTTTACGTAACTTTTCAGCAGATTATAGTAGCTTTTTTTAAGTCAATAATTCCTTAATGTTGATAGAAAATGTATATTTCTCTTTACAGATTATTTCGCTCATTACATGGGAAAATGTCTTGTTATAATCTGCCAGTGAAACTTACACTTTTTCATCAATATTTAGGAATTAACTTAAAACAAGCTTCTATTTCTTGTTGAAAAGTAACTTATAAGTTACTTTTGTCTTATTTAAAGAGTACTAAGATTTTTGCTCTAGAAATGAATCCAAAACTTTTGCAGTGTATTTGGTAAAAGGATTACTCAAGTACTAAGTAACTAATCATTAAATCAGATTTTGTAATCAGACAAAACAAAGTTGTATGTAAAGTTTGGTATATTAAAGACTAAAATAAATACAAAATAGCTCATCCAGGTAGTAGAAACACTTTTTAAAATCTTTTTTTTATATATTAAACTTTCAATAAAAGTAATGTTATAACAGGGTAATGTACTTACAGTGACAATACAGAGTGCTTACTGTGTCTTATTGGTCTTAAAAGGTCCAACAAATAGAAAACATTAGAAACATGAAGCTGTTGTAGAAACGAGAAGTGTCACTTCATCAACTGACGAAAAGAAGAATAGATGAGGAAAGTGAATTATGGCAGCGTAGTTGAAATAAAAAGCTTCCTTTTCTTTAAAAATGAATGAAAACCTGACCAGAGCGAGGAAGACGCTGCTACCTTCCTCTCAGCCTGGGAACAAAATAAATCTATCTGAGCTCATGTTTCGGCTACTCTGGGGATTTCCTCCTGGCTTTGCTTCATCCGCAAATCAGAACTTCATATCTCGCCTGTTGTGTTTGATAAGTCTGGACTGTTTAAGGCCCGTTTTGATAATAATGGCCGTTGGAAATTGATGGCTCAGTGGTTCTGGATGGATTCGGTTCGGCTCTGTCTGCTGCTGCCAGGCTGCGTTACTCCAGGGATCAGAAGTGAACGGAAATGCCTGATTTCCCTCTGCAGTTTTACTTCTTTTTTTTCTCTTGTTTTTCCCGTGTTCGGAAAAAACAAAGCCAATCCATGACTCATCCTCTGTGCACAATGTCAAATCACCTAATACTGTAAAAATGCATAAGTTGCTGCTGCTGCTGCTGCTGCTGCTGCTGCTGCTAAAATGCAAATTCTACTCAAGTCACCGAGAGAAACGGAAGAACATGTCCAGGAATCCGCCTCAGGACACAGAAACCTGTCCCTCCACTTTTTCTGTGCCTCTCCTGCAGAGCTAATGGGAAAAACATGTCTGTTGGATGTGAAGGTGTAATTACAAGACAGATGTTTTCAAAGAGGAGGAGATTTAGCTGGGAAGAACAGGGAGGAGGGGGGCAAATGAAGGAGGAAGGGAGGGGTGAAGACAGGAAACAAAGGGACAGGTCCAAATTATGTCCACAGAAATACGTCCCATCATCATTTCCGAAAGTATTTTACTCTGATTTAGAGATAAAGAGGTTTGAATTTGGGGGAACATAAAACTCCACCCAGAGGTTCACTTTAATTCAAGTCTGCAGATGTAACAATTCACACCAGTCCTTTTTGGTCCGCTGTAATCAAACTCCAGTCCGTTTGTCTAGAAAGTCTGGTTCGTTTGGGGAGGTGTGAACGCGTAATCAAACTCTGATGTGAACCAAAACAGCAAACTCTAAAATCCTCGATCTGTGTGCTTTAACGCCAAGCAGATCGGAGACCGATCCAAAAGCAGGAAGTGGACTACAGTGCAGGGCATTATGGGTAATTAAAACCAAAACAAACATGCTTGTCTAGCCCTAGCAGAAAAAATGGTTCATAGTTTTTTGCCAAAGACAAAAGTGATATCATCCGACTGCTAAATCTGATAACGCATAGTTTTTGTTTACATTTTGTGAGCCAGGAAGTTGCGCTGATCTACGTCTGAGGTTTTTGTGTCATTTCTTTCAGTGTGTCTTAGTGCAGCGCCTCCAACAGGTGAGGAGGTGAACAGGTTCTTCAGTTAGTTTGGATTGTTTGACTCAGTGGAATGTGAAAGCAGAAATGTAATCAATGTTGCAATTTTGGTCCCTAAACAAACCGAGTTTACCAGACAATCTGATGGGGAAAACACCCTTAAAACGACAATATTTAACACAAAAAGCAAGAAATAAGTTTGTTTTGGTCCAAACACAAAAAACCAAATGCAAACAAAAAATGCAACAATCACAAACAAAACGCATATTCATAAACATGAAAACAAAGAATACTATATATAGAATTTCGGAATGTTTCAGTTTTAAATGCACAATGTAGTTTCCAGTTAGTTATATTTTTTGCCATTAATTACTATTGAGATAGAAACTGTAGTTGTTTCCTCAACTTATGTTTTCATTGTTTTGTTAGTTTTTGCTAGCTCTAATAACCTTGATGAGGACATACAGAACGTTTTTCTATATTCCCTAAATGTTAGGAGTATAGAAGAGAGAATGGAGAGGAAAGATGAAACTGACATTTCTGTCTCATCTCTGCAGGAATCGAACACATTAAAGGCTTCAGAGTTTATCTGGAGGACAAGAATCCAGACGGGAAGCAGTGTCAGCACCTGATCCTCAAAGAACCGCGGCAGCTCAACTACTCCTACAGGAGCACGGTGAGATCTGTGCAGATCGTTCGCCTCACATTCTCTCAAGTGACGGCAGAAACGTTTTCACCACTGAGAATGAAAATGTAAAGAAATGAGACGAGATTGAGACTGGTGCACAGTAGTGTGTAACAAACTTCTTTTGATTCTTTGTTTTCTTTCACTCAGCTGTAATCTGACTACTAGATTTAATAATCTGTATTTTTCTCCTCATGCAGAAGCTGAGCAGTCAGCCGTTCAGTAGTTTGACCTTTGACACTGACTACATGGTTCGTGTCGTTCCTTTCCCGTCTCTGATGAATGAAAGCTTCTTCCCTCCATCTTTCTTGAGGACCAACTGTAAGTCGCGTTTGGATGAGTTTGATTAATTGCTTTGTGATTAAAACCCTCTCAAAGTGTCTCTATTCATCAGGGAAGAGAAGGAACGATTCTGTTCTTAATGAACAATTCTGTTCTTACTGAAAATAAAATATTTCTGTGCTTTCCTGTTAACAGCATGTGAAATCCTGCTTGGATCGGACAATCTGGTCTGCAAGCCATGTAAGTTCCTCTTTGTGCCCATTATACGCGAAGCCATGTTGGCTCCATTCTCTGATGCACAAGTAAAATCCAGTAGTTTCAACAAATATGAGTTAAAAACTGTTGGAGTGAAAATATTATAAACTTCTGATCTGAGGGAAAAGATGGTTCTTTTATTAAAGTCACCTGTATGAACCTATTTTCAACATATGTTGTGTTTTTTTGTTGCTTTGTATGATTCTGACAATTGGTAGATGTTAGTGCTCTGGTTTTGGCAAAAGTACGGATATAATAAAAACTGCATTTCTAAAACAAAAAAGGGCAAAACATGGAAAAAGGGTGATAAAAATGGAAGAAAAAGAAAGCAAAATGGGGAAAAAAGAAACAATTTTAAAGAAAAAGGGGCAGAAAAAAACAATGAAACAAAAGAGAAATTTAAAAGTGTTGAAAGGTATAAATAAAACTCGGATGAAAAAAGAAAAAGGACTGAAAGAAAAGGGGAAATCAAAAAGTGAACAAAGTGTTTAAGTTGCTTAGAGATGGCGCTGACGTATTTTGATGTAGTTGACATCCAAGATGGCGTCCCAACAGAACCGCTCCAAAGTTTTATCATATTTCCCAAAAATGACAATATGAAGGACAGTTGCAAGATGCGCAGAACTTTCATCATAATAAAAAGACGAAACGCCTCAAACAGTTGACCGCAACAGTAACAGCAACTGCTTTGCACGAACGTAAAGTGTTTGGTACGTTGCTTAGCGACAGCGGTGACGTATTTTGATTGAGAACATTTTCAAGATGGTGTAGCAGCAGAAGCTCTCCAAAATACAGTCATATCTAAAAAAATTGGTACTAAAGTCAGTCGCAAGATGTGCAGAACTTTAATCAGAGGTAAGTCCTCACACTCTTTACCTCAGTTTGCGAGGCAGAGAAGAGTAAACTGACAGAGGCGAAAATAAGTTTCATGTTTTCCGCACCTGGAGAAAACACAAGTCTCCTTCCTGAACTGGCAAACATGCAAGTTTGTCTTTACATAAACTGTTCATGTGCAAGAAAATTACATTTCTTGTTAAAATATTCATTTGAAAAAAATATTACGTTCTATAGAAATTTTGATATTCGAAAGACAAAAATTATAATAATTCATACAAATAACATGAGTAAAGTAAACATTTTTCCCAATCAATTTTTTTCAATATAAAACTTATGAGACTTTAATAAGAACTAGACACAGACAGAGAATGTGTGTCTGTGAATATTTAGTTAAAACAAAATTGTTCTTCATTCAGTGAATTTACTCATATGGGCACAAAATCCAGAGTCAAGAGTAGTGAAGTGACGCTTCATAATAAAATTTGTTACGTAAAAGTAAAAAGTACAGCGTAGTAAGTTTATTTTTCCCCCAAAAAAAGCTACTCAAATACCTGTAACTAGTTACTATGCAACGTTTTATATATTTTTTCTCCTTTATATTTGTTTTGTGTTGAAAAATATGCGACCTGATGCCTTTTTGATTGGATGTAAGAGTAAAAATAGATCCAGAAGTTGTTAAACATTCATGCATGTTAATGTTTTATCTCATATCTTTGCATGTTGGTGTTGAGTTCTGGTTCTATCTCCTCAGTCTGGAAGCCAAAGACCCTGAATGTGTCTCAGCTCGGATCGAACCTTCATGTGACGTTTGATTTGGCTCCGTCCTCCTTCAACTTCCAGCTGTATTACCTTTACTACAGGCTGCGGCAGGACGGCCTCTTCAGGGTGCAGCGCTGCAGACCAGTAAGGCTGACCGCTCTCCGTTTGCTGGGAAGCAGTATCAAAAATACAGAGATATTTCCATTATACCGGAGTTAAATGTGTTATTTCAAAGTAACATGCAGGCCTGTCACAATATCAAATGTTGCTGGACGATAAAATGTCCCAGAAGTTTTTGCCATAAACAATAATATTCTTGTTGTGACACAAATTTCAACCGAACATTATCATCGGTCAATGAAATCCTCCCGGGTCGAACTTGAAAATTCGACCCGCTGACATATCAATAACTCGGAGGCGGATGTGAGAGCGCAGCGCAACACAAATAACGATCCGGACGGAACAGGGTGCACAAAATAATAAAACATAATTTAACAAAGCTTTGAGGCAGATACATTTTCCTATTTAAAGAAAATCATATCTAAAAACATAGTGGTACTTTTAGTGTCATTCTTTGTGGAAATTAAAAGATAAATAAAATAATAATATAGAATAAGAACCTAATTAAACTGAAGGAAGTCTATAAATATAAGTAGAAATCTTTGCAATTTGTGCAAGAAATATATGAGGAATAAAATGTGCCAAACACCTAAATAAAATAATATTCCAGTCTTGGATTAGTTACCATGACAACAGAAAGAAAGCTTGGCAAAGATTATAATTTTTTTGTTGCCTCTAATATTCTTATATAATTTTAAATCTGTAGTTTTTTTCCTAATGTATTTAATTTAAATCATTGCAGGGGCAGCAAATGGCCCCCAGCCCCACTTTGAACACCTGAACATAATCTTGCCAAGGGTATGAATAATTATGGGCTTAACTGTAAGGTCCAAGGAACTACTAGCTGATGCATAAGCAGCATTTTTGTCCTGCTTGTTCTTTTGCATGTTCGTTTATTAACAACAGCTGAGTTTTCAGCCCTTTTCCTTCAGGTTAGCCTTTTAAAATGCTAATAAACCTTTTCCTGCGTGCTTGGAGAGACCATAATGTGACCTAAATATCCAACCACATGAAGCGTCTCCTCGTTTAGATCCGCACTGGAAGGTGGAGGAGCAGCCATTTTACTGCCCCCTCCTGGCTGCATCCTCTTTGAAGTCTTCCAGCGGCTCGGCCCTTTAATCTCCTCATATTCTCAGACGGTGCTGTGAGTCAGACACATGGGAACAACATGGGACTTCTTCACTCACTCAGTGTTCAACTGCAGAGTCTCAATCAGCGAGTTTTTATTGGTTTTGATCCGTCTAAAGCCAGGTCAGCCTCGACTGTTCCTTCGCAAAGATAGGTCTGTCACGGTAATGCATTTTGATGGACGATAAATTGTCCAGAAATTATTGTGATAAACGATAATATTGTTATTTTGAGAGTATTTTTAAGTAATATAATGAGATTTACATACAAATCCAAGAGCACATTGTCAAAGATCAATAAACTTTATATTCTAATGAACATTTAACAATGGAACTGGAAGATATTTTAAATATCCAGAATAAATACAACATAAACAACAAATAAAATGAATTATGAAGCCCTGTACTGCAAAGAAGGGCCAGTTGAGACCAAACACCAGACTCTGATTTGGTCTCAATTTTTCATCCAAAAAATTGATTTTGGTTGACAGAGAGAGAAAATGGAAAAACAATAAATTATTTTTGAGCTTGTTTTACTCTATCATGTGATTTATTTATTGCTTATTGCTGCAGACCAAAAACATTAGATATTTGTAGATGATTTTAATTGTTTGTTTTGGCAGGACCTGAACCAGGCCAGGACAACATGTGTCCTTCAGGACGTCACACAGGGAACCTACGTGATAGAGGTACATTTTCAAACACTATCATGTTATAATATAACTACACCAAACAGATGTGATAATATATTTTCCATTTTTATTCTGTAGTTACTGTAGTTTCTCAAAAGTACCTCAGAAAATATCTTGTTTCAATTTGCTCTCAAATTATAATATTTTGCACATTATTTGGTTAAAATGCACAAAAGTCAGGTTAATGTGTTATTAATGTATTTTGAACTTTGAGGTTTGAACAAAATTATTCAAAGGAAAAATTACCAAAACAATTAAAAGTCAGAAGTTTGATGATATATCATGTTTAATTAAAAGTATTGGTATCAGTATTGGCATTGGCTGTATTTATTTGGTATCAGATTGATGCCAAAATGTCCAGTATCCAAACCATCTGGAAGATGTAACCCATCTTTGTTTGTCTCATGTCCGTTATGTTGACTTCACCACTGACAGGTTCACTGTATTTATTCTAACAAAAGAGGAAATCGAGTTGGTGATTAACATCAGTCCAGCAGCTTCTGCCCCTATACGTTAAATAAAATATAGTAAATAACTACTACTGCAGAGAAATGACTTCACACTGCAGCCTGAAGTGACCCAATTCCGATTTTTTGGCAATTCCAATTTTTTTTGCCAGGTCGTTCACACTGCCAGTAAATGGACCTGTATGTGTTCTGGAGTGTAAACGACCTGAAATGTCCCGCATGCGCAGTAGAGGGCGCCATAGCGTCAGTGTTCTCAGTGTTCTGCCAACCGCCATAAAAAGAAGAGCAGCTCAGTGTTTGAGGAAGTAAACATGGAGGCTAACGGTGGAGCTTAGCTACATATTTGAAGTTGTTGTCCAACCGGAGCAACATATTAACAACTTAANCGTATCAGGACTCAGAATAGTGAGATTTGTTGAGAATCAGTGACATTCAGTTCAGATGAATGAGACCTGGACGTTATGGTCGCATTTGAATCAGATACGTATCGATATGAGTCACATTCTGAAATGAATCCGACCTGAGCTGTTCACACTGCCATGAAAAGATCGGATACAGGTCACATTACGTCAAAAACATCGGATTTGGGTCACTTCAGGTTGCAGTGTGAACGCGCCGTTAACAGCAGTGAGCTGTTGTAAAATTAGACACGACATTAATAATAACAGTTAAAAACATGCAAAACCTGGCAAAATTACGAAACACTGAATATGGTTACATTTGTCTGAAATATATGCTGCAATAATATAATGCTTGTAAAGTAAACATGTAAAGCTTGATCTTAAAATATGTCACAGTTACAGAAAAAGGAGGTGGAGCTGCTGGTCACTGGTTGCTATGGTGACCACCGGTTGCTATGGTGACCACCAACCTTCAGAGCACCTGCACATTGTTGAAAGAAAGCCATGTTACGTTCGTGTGATGTAAATCACGTTGTTATGTGCTCAGAAATTGACAGCAGGTTTTTGCTAAAATTGCCAAATATTTGAGTGATTATTAATAATAATAATCTCTTTTGTTGTTTGCCTTTGTTCTTATAGCTTAGAGACAACAGCAACGCGACCAGGAGGCAGATGCAGTACCACGTCAGCCAGGGTGAGGCTTGCAGGAAAGAAGCACTTTTCATTTTAACCCTTTAAATGTCCGTCCCGGCCAGCAGTCTCTCTTCTCAGTGCGTCAGGCTCGCTATGAAGCCATGTAGCGACAGCTAGCAAAGCTACTGCTAACACTGCAGACACCACGAACTCTAGCTAACACACTTATAGTCTAAAGAACCCATCAAAACACTCTTAGTAAAATCCACAGCATCGCTGCACACTAGTCTCTTGCCATTTCCAAACCCTTCCCACAACCCCTGTCTCTCTCCGCATGTCTCCTTTCTACCTAGCAACAGACCCGTCAACACATTTTCATTGGTTGTTTTGAAATGTGGGACCTTTAGACCCCACAAAATAAGGCGAAAATGATTGATCTTATTTCTGGCTTTATTTTGAAGTAAATAACCACAAAACCAATATAAAAACACCACTTTTATAAAGTTTGAAATCTGTGCTGTCCAACAGAGTTGAAATGAAAACTCGGTATGCGTCCGTGTTATTACAAAGCCTTATTAATGCGTCACACGGCAGGCAGCAACTCCCACGGGTTAATGCATCTTTTCTAACATTTAGTCCTGAATAAATGTCTACCTTAATGTGTTACAATGTACATGAGTAATATGTAGTTGCTGTATTGTACTTCCATCAACATTATAGGGCCAGATTACGGTTGAAACCCCAGTTTTCTGAATGAGTTGTGCTTGTTTTGTCGTTCAGTCCACTCCCCGTGGGCGGGGCCTATCCGTGCCATGGCCATCACAGTGCCGCTGGTCATCATGTCGGCCTTCGCCACCCTCTTCACTGTAGTGTGTCGCAAGAAGCAGCAAGGTGAGGCCAGCCAATGACATGCAGAGCTGCTGAGTCACTGTTGATGATGTATCATATTTAATTAAAAGTCTCGCTATTAGCATTGATCTGTCTAAATTGCCCCTAGGTGTGAGTGTGTGTGTGTGTGTGCATGGTTGGTTGTCCTGTGCGTCTCTGTGTTGCCCTGCGACAGACTGGTGACCTGTCCAGGGTGACCCGCCTCTCGCCCGGAACGTCAGCTGGAGAGGAACCAGCATCTCCCGACCCCACTAAGGGTCAAAGGTGTCAAGAAAATGGATGGATGGATGGATGGTATTAGCATTGGCCAGTATTGGGAGCGTCTCAGGCAGGATATTTTTGAAACATGCCTATTTAATACATAATTACCACAAGTCTGGAGTGATCCACCCTATCTTAGTAGATAGGTGCAATGCATAGCAGACCTATGGCTTCCAGAGGAACAAAAAGAAAATATGTGGACACTCTTGATCAAGAGAACAGTACATGAACAAAATGGCTGCAGTCAGAATGCATCCTAAAACTCTGCCTTAGCAGAAAAATGCTCCAATGATTCGCTTTTATTCCTGGATTCAGAAAACTCTACTAGCTTAGTTTCTTTTACAGCGGATGGCTGCTTTTAACACAAACATTTAATTTTGATGCTAACGCTGACAACTGATGTTACCGTGTTTCAACGTAAACTCTTAACTGGTTAGAGACAGAAAGTAAAACTGTGGAAACAGTCTAGTAGTCATTAATATGAAGTGGAAAAAAATATGGACAGATCAGAAAATATGGAAGGGATCCCAAGATGTGACAGCAGTTTGTGTGTAAGAACAGGTCCAGATCATCTCAGCAATGCAAATTGACTAGTCTGTCCATAGAGAAGACGCCTTGAAGTCACTACCAATAAAACTTTCACCTTCCAAACCAGAGATGCTACTTTAGCACTGAGACATTTGTGATCTCTGTGTGTTATTAGAAAACATCTACAGCCAGTTGGATGAGGAGAGCAGCGAGTCGTCCAATCAGAGCGCAGGGCTGAACAGCGAGCGTCCGTGGCCACGCCCCAAAGTTTTCATCTGTTACTCCAACAGAGATTGCTCCAAACACACCAGCGTGATCCAGAGCTTTGCCTACTTCCTGCAGGACTTCTGCGGCTGTGAGGTGAGGCCGACAGGACCTGGAAAAGCTGAAATGACCGAAAACATGAAGCTGTAATTAATCAATAGTTCAATTCTCAGGTGGTGCTGGACCTGTGGGAACATCTGGAAATGTGCAAAGAGGGTCAGATGTCTTGGTTGAGCCGACAGCTGGATGAAGCGAACTTCATCATCGCCGTCTGCTCTAAAGGCCTGCGGTATTACTCCCTCTAATGTTGAGAGCCTGAATTTATTGAAGATGTACACAAACAAAAGAAAACGGCACCTAAGAACCATCCTCACCTGCAGTCCCAACTTTAACCACTAGATGGTGCTAAATAACAGATTTCAAAAAATAAATTTGATCTCTTAATAGTTTTATTTTAGAATTTTTTAAAGGTTTTATTGGCTCTACTGGCCTTTATTTAACAGATGTCAGGTAGGAAAGATGGATGAGAGACGGAGAAGACAAGCTGCAAACGTCATCAGGCCAGGACTTGAACATGTGATGGACGTCGTCCTCCATACACGTCTTATGCACTTTACCTTTGTGCTAACGCTGCGCACCTTTTTGTTTAGAATACAGAAGTAGCTGAAAAGTTAGTTGTGCTAACTTTTCAGGCACTCGTAAACATTAGGTCCACTAGGGCTGTAGTGATACAATAATCTAACGATGCGATACGATATACGGTATTCTGCCCACGAGACGATATATATATTGCGATATTCAGCAAACTATACAATTCAATAAACTTTTGCAGATTTTCTGAAAGATTTTAGAGGGACAGAGTGATTCTGGTGACATTTTGTGACTGTTATAAAGTTGGATTGAATTAATTTAACTGAAAACTGATTAAAAGCACCAACTACACAATACCTGCTCTGGTTGGACACAGACTGAAAGTGGACAGCTG
>CAEGAF010121231.1:0-15110 GCA_903067075.1 Micropoecilia bifurca
TGTGTGTGTGTGTGTGTGTGTGTGTGTGTGTGTGTGTGTGTGTGTGTGTGTGTGTGTGTGTGTGTGTGTGCTGCATCACCTGTCACTAAAAGCTATTCAACACTGTGGAGATTAAAGGATTTCTCAAACATAAATGGAAGAATCAAGACAGCACTCCAGGTATGTTTTTGATTAAGGAATAACATCATAACATAATGTAAAGCTAAAAGAATTCAATTTTGCACAATACTGCCCCTTTAAAACGATAGCTGTATGTCCAGAGCAGCAGGCTAACAAGCTACTGTTTACTCAAATTTTTCTATAAAAATCGAGTTGAAAGGTGGATGAAATGCATACTAATAAAAACTATGTAATAAGAATATTCACTTGGAAACTTCCACTAAAGTGAATGCTTATTGCAGAATTGTATGTCAGAATATGACAAGTATGTCAAATTCTGACATAAACATACAGCATCCACCCTGTGGTGTTTTAGCTCATGTTAGTTATACATTATAATCAAGAAAATGCAAAACCTTAATAAAAGAACATAACTTTTTTTAAAAACCGAAGCATACTTAAGGGTTAATCCAGTCATTGCTGCAGAGAGCTCTGTGAATATACATCATAGTTTGTTTTTTGTATACTGCAATAACTACCGAGAAGAATTTGAGGTCAACTATAAAATTCTGACTGTTTCAAAGCTGCAGGGCGAGTCTCCAACTAGTGCTGCACCGCAGCCAGATGGGTGGAGGTGGGAGTGGCTCACCACACCCCCCAAAAGTCCATCTGTAAACACAGCTCTGAAAGGAGAGCTGATAAAGACCACAGGCTGCAACAAACATTCAAACCAGGACTTTTGTATGCAAGTAAAACTGAGAAATCTTGCCATTTGAAAAGTAGCAAATACAAATTGCTTGTGATTAGATGTTTTTCTTGTAAGTCATCGCTGAAACTTGTATCATCTTCCACAAACATCACCTGACTGTCACAGGGAGACGCTCCGGCACTTTAAGTTTTTCTGTGCTTTAGTGATTCAGGTCTGCTGGACAGACAAGCAAACTAACATAAGAAACTGCTGGAATCATATCTGGACGGTTCAATACAGACCCGACAAGATGCCATGGTAGTCGGTATTCATACTACGATTAATCTGATGTAGATCAACATTTAAATCACACTGAATGGTTCAACTTGAACTCGATTACTGTAAACTCATCAAATTCAGCCCTGTTTGCACTAACTGAATAAAGCTTTCAGAAACCAAAAAGTCAATTTTACAGTCTGTCAATACTGTTGAATAATTAAGTCCAGCTTTGACTTGTATTGGTTTTCAAATTAAATTTTCTTTAAAGTTATTTCAACATAGTTCAACCCTTTTCTTTCACTCTTAAGTTTTCACAACAGGAAAAAAAATAAAAACAAATCAAAAACTGTTTTCTCTGGCTTGTCATTCTTGGAAGGTTCAGCACTTATCAAAAATCAAAACTTGTCTTTCTACTTCAGTCCTGATCAACAAATCTTCTGAGTGACGAACTGATGTGTAGCACAACAAACCGGCCTCTTTAGCAGCAACAACCAACCAAATCACATTTGTACTTCACTTTATACAGAGGAGCTAAATTCAACCTTTCCTACTAAAATCCACCCCTCATCCGGTCCGATAAACATTAATGTTCACTATGTATAGTTTTAGTCACTGTACCAAGCGGGAGCCTAGCTGCTCCGTATCTACAAGCATGTCAACAGGCTAGCTGGCTAACATTAGCATGATAAATTATTACTACTAACATTCAGGTCCTAACATATAACTGCCACTGTAAAATGTCACAGCTTAACTGACAGTACGTGCAAACTTGGGGGGAGTTGTTATTGTTACAAGTCACGAACTCAAAAGCTACGCTACCAAGCTAACGGCTATGATCCCATTCAAAACACACAAAGCCAAGGAGCTAAGCTAGAGCGGTTTGCGCCCAATTTTTGGTCCAGAAAGCCTCAATACAGGCGGCAACGTGTCAACCAACTCCGCTGTTTTAGAGCCAACGTCCGCAACCCCTTCACCTTTTCCGTAAAACTTTCTGCCGCTGGTCACGTCAAAAACTTTCATGTTCACGGCCATGAGGATGCGGGGGTTCTGGACACCGTCGTACTCCTGCAGCTGCTCCAAAGTGAAGTCCCGTCTCCTCATCTTGGTGAGCGTCGGGGCCTCGCCGTCCTCGGCCCCGTCGGATACGAGCCGTCTGCCCCACCGCCGGTACACTACTACACAAACCGCCACAACCAGAACCAAAATGCTGATATTCAGCAACATTCCGCCCAAGCCGAGCGTGTCTAACCAGTCCGCCTCCCCCTGCCCGCCGTTTGTGCCATCTACTCCGCTCCAACTGAGTCCATCGTCCGCCATGCTGCCCAGTTTGCGCCTACCCGCCCCTGGCAAGATGAGGCGTTCAGGTGCGGTCGGGAATTCCAGAACCACTAGTTGAGCAAGTGTTCAGTGTCGAAAAGTGATGACCCGGGTCAAGAGACCATCAGCGACAGTTAAGCGCGCGGTATTTTCTAGACAGACACGACGGAAATCATCTCCTAGAAACATAGTATAAGGAAATAAACGATGCGAATGGCGACACCTAACAAAAAAAACGAGTAGACCTTGAAGGGGACAGAGTGGTAACAGAAATTCTAAAATTTGAGCTCAAATTGGCACGAATTTAGAATAATGTAAGCAATAATAATCAAATGAAACAAAAACATGCCAACTAAAACACAAAATAACACAGTCGATTAAAAAACATACCTAATAATACATATAAGATTTGAAAGTATACAGCGGACCATTCCATACAAATGAACACAACAATGAGAACAATGAGAACAGTGAATTAGTGACTAATTTGCCTAAGAAAGTAGTGAGACTTTTTAAATTGAACGTTCTTATTTAAATGTAGCCCGATTTTACAGTTGAATATATTTGTACCTGCATGTTTCTTCTGACTGAAAACAACATTACTGTTTCAGATCGTCCCAGATAGAGTCCAGATTAGATTCTGATAGAGGCTTTTCAATCTCAAAAGACTTGAATATCATATTCTCAAAAATACAAGTGAAAACTTGCATATAGCTGGCCAGTGATGGCATAAACAAATCACCAAAAGAAGAAACATGTGACACTCACATGCAGTATCACCATGTGAGGATGTGTTCATTCAGATAGAACCAGGATTCTACATAACATGTTGAACTGATCCATTTATCAGCTTTAAACCAAGACCATTAGGTGTGAATTCTGAAAATGATGTTGGTCTCACTTTCAGCATTAAAGTGAGTCCGAGCTGTTATGCAAATTTTACAGAAAACCTAAACCACTGAGAACTTTTACAGGGTAAAGTTAGTGAACATTGCCAAGTCAAAACATGGTGTGTGGAGGGTTTGTGAAATGCACAAAAACTGATCTTGAACATATTTATTCACCCACAGATGTAAACACTTTATTATTCTGACCAAGACTGGTGAAAAATTCCCTCAGATGATATTTGACTGAACTAAATCCTCTTCTGAGTCCACCAAATGTGTGTTTGATATTCTATAAATGTACAGACTGCAGTGATGTGCTGAGCGATTTTTGAAAACATTTTGTGATATCTCTGTTACAAAAACAACAATTTTCTGGCCAAGCCAGAAAATTGTTGATTTTCTGGCCATTTGTTTGAAAAGATACATGGATATGACAACATATCCATGTAAGCATTTCAAATATCTTCTCTGACTTGTGTGGGTTGAGATCCTAAGTCAAGAGGGAAAAAGTGATGATGAGGAGATTAGAGGCAGACAGAGAAAAAAGATAGAGAGATCTACCTGATGACTATCGATCCACTCTGGCTCTGCCCATGAATTTTGGATGAGAGTATGAAGACTTATCAGTACAGTCTGCCCATCACTCTGTATGCTTAGTGACATCACAAATGATGTGAAAATAAATAAATCCCACATGGGCTCTTGCAATTCTAAAGGACGGCATATAAACAAAAGGAGTACATTTCTGCCAAAAATCTCAGAAATTTCTGAGCTCCAGAAGTCAAAAATTGGTTTGGAAAAAAAAATCTGAAATGTTTTAATTGATCTCAGAACCTTTCTAGAATTTTTTCTAAGCTGTTGCATTTTACTACTTCTTTATATTGTTAATTATATTGGCGTGATCACAAATAATTTGAGTCTTATTTAATTTAATTGAATGATTAATGAAAAAAAAGAAATTTAGGCTCCCTTGATATGATCAATTCCATCATAAATATTTGAGTTGATAAAAACCTGTGATTCTGCTGTTTTGAATACATGTGTTGTCTGTAAGCTGTCTGACCGTGACATCTGCCGCGCATCTTCTGCCTCTTCCCATCACGCAGGAGGATTAAATTGTTACCGTCTCGCCATCTGATGCTGCCCACCATAGGTAGGAATGCCGTCCTCCAGTTAGCTCCTTTACAAAATAAATATCCTACCTGAAGACAGCACAATAACGCTAAGTTAAATATTAGTCCAAATACAATCATGTATTAACTGACACGTAATAGGCCGCTATTTGGAGATCATGTGTTCACTGACGGAGTTAGATGCAACATCTCATTCAATAATTTGGTTTGCAAGCTATTATTTCTCCATTTAGTTATTTGGCACATGTTCAAACGTAAATAGTTTGAGTGACACGTAGAGTTTCATAAACTGAGATCCAGAAAGCTACAAATTACCCCACCCCAGCATTTCTCAGTAAAACCCCCCCGAACTAATCTAAATGAAGAGATTTAGGCTTTTCATGTGTCCATTGGAAGAAAATGTGAATTTCTTCTTCATTCCAACATTGAGGATTCTATGTATATTTAAATGTCTAGAAGCTTCAGTAGTCTTTTTTTTTTTTAAATACTTGCCCATCATCCACTTACATGGTATAACATCACACCTCGGTTCATGTGTTCATTTAAAGAATAAACAGCAAGTCCAATCAGACTCAACTGACTCCACTGAGATGTTGCTGGGAAGAAAAAGTTGCCGATCAGGTTCAACGATTTCAAAAAGAGCAACGCAGGACAGACGACACAAAACAAGTTTGTACAATCAGTCTTATTTTATATTTTTTTTGCATTTTACAAGTCAAGAACATGCAACACTTTATTCTGAAACACTCAAAACACACTACTGGTAACAAATCACTTCTTCGAATCAAATGAATAATGGAATAGTAAATGATTTTTTATAGTATTTACATTTTTTTTGTTTAAATTCAACTCAAACCTTTTATGTCCAATGAAGTAAAGGAAAGTTAACATTTAAAGTGCTCTAGAGCACCAAGCAAACATAATATGAAGTAAACTTTAAGCTAAAAATATGCTGTAGTTTTATGACACTAGCTCACACCCATAATTCCAGCAGAAATATTTATTTTTTGTATTATATTCAATGCACAAGCAAGTAAAAACTGCAATGATCGCCTAAGACTATTAATTCAATCAAGTCAATGAAAAAAAAACAACAAAACAAACAAAAATAAAACAATAAATTAAGCTACCTCTGGGTGTAAAATGGGACTTAAATCTTCCCAGAAAAATAATGGGATGATTTCTGCAGCTTTTTAATTAAAAACAAAACAAAACAAAAAAAACACAGTTTAGATTAGTTGTGATATGGAGCAGTCCGGCTGAGAAACATCTGTTAGCCTCAGGGTCAGTACTTCTCAAATTCATGACTGCACCCGCCAACCTGATTGTCACCATGGAAACTGTAGCTGTCCAGGGGGCGGGGGGCTGGTGAACTTGTAAAGTAGCGTTGCTTTCAGAGTCCTTCCAACCCCGAACAATAAGGAAGACCTTTAAAAAAAATCTAATACACTCTTGACATCATGATGGATCAGATTTAAGGCACACAAGACTATCTGCCGTATCTCTTATCGTGGCAACCTACAATCACAGTTGAACAGCTCTTTAAAAGATCCGAGCAGTTTACAGCGATCAATGTACTCAAAGGAGTTTGGCATCTGAGAGAAAGAGAGAGAAAAAAGGCAAAATGCGGGGAATGCATTTTTTTTTGTGTTTGTTTTGTAAACGTTATAAGCTGTCGCTGGGCAAACAAATTCAAGCTTACTGCCTACGTTTGCTTCCATTTAAAACTGAAATGCGCCGATTAAAAACAATCAAATTAAAGTCGAGCTCGCTCGTTCGCTCGGCCGCTTCACGTCCAAGCGGTTCGCTGTGACCTGAGAGCGGCAGCCGCTTCTCTCTGCTGGCCAGGAGCTTCACTTGTTGGGGGAAACTCCGTCTTTCTTCGTCGCTCTGTTGTCGGGCTTTTGGCCGGGGTTGGACGGCGCCGTCGCTTTCTGGGTGCTGTCTTTGGCCGAGGTCTGTGTGGAGGCGGAGGACAAGGCGGCGGTGGGCTGGGGGGGCACGTTGGCGGGTTTGGAGGCCTGCGCGGGTTTTGAGGTAGAGTTGGAAGGGTGTCTTCGACGCCTTCCTTCATCCCCGGCCGAGGATGACGGATATCTCCTCCTGCCGCCCTCTTCTCCCATTGGAGGCTGCGGGGGAGGATAACAGTTTAAAATCTGTGACGATTGTCTATTACTGACGGGAAATAACACTCCAACCAAAAGGAAGAGGTCTCAAACTCTCACCACCACCCTGAAGTCCTCCAGGTTCCGGAACTTTGAGAGGTGCTCCTGCAGCTTCGGGTCAATGGGCTGGTTCTTTATCCTGGAATACTTCAGGAAGGCCCAGAACTTCTCCAGTCCGTACAGCTGACCTACAGGGAAAAGAACATTTAGCTTTAAAGGGCCAGTGTTGCGTTTTTTTTTCAGGGACATGGTGCCATTTTAAAGCACAATCAAGAGACTGAGCTGCTCTGTCTGAGGCAGAAGCTCAGAAGCTTTAAGGCGGCGCTAGGTCTAAGCCTGCATTTTGCACAGCTGAATGTTGCCTTGGAAATTAAAGGATTTCTTAAACATGCATGAAAGAATCAAAGCAACACTCCAACACTAATGAGGGAATAACATTATAACATGATGTAAAGATCAATAAAGTTGATTTTACATAACACCAACCCTTTAAAGTTTCGGACAGTTCTGATGCACAACCGCAGCAACAAGATGTAGTTTTTAACAGATCACATATTAGTATATGGATCAGTCCTGATATGGAAACAAATTCTAGATTGTGTATTGGTGACAATGTTCTCGATACATAAGGGCAGATCTATTAAGTCTAATTCTATGCTTTGTGCTCTGAGTGACATCATTCTTTATTATTAATTTTACATTAGTTTTAGAATTCCTAATTGCACTTTCCATTTGAAACAAGGTTTTTACAGTTTAGTTGTTACATATTTGACTAAAGTAGTCAACCTGTTGTTTTTATCAGTTTATTATTTATTTTCTATTGGCTGTTCTACTCCTAATTTCACTGACTGGAGAAATGAAAGTTGTTTATACCTGTTTGACCAAGCTAGTGGAGCTGTTGGTGTATTTCAGTGAGCTGTTCTGGTGCAGAGTTAGCAGATACATTTGTAATTAAATACATTTATGTTTAAAATTGTTTTTTTAAAAGTCAATTCAGTTGTTTTTCTGCATCAAATTAAAGTCTTTGCTTGTAATGGAACAAAATGTGGCTAATCTTTAGTAGAAGGAATATGTTTGTAGTTAATTTGTTGATGCTTTCCTTCACAGGTGAAGGCGACACCTTGGAGAGGACAGGTGTCTGATGAAAGGACGACCCACAGGACAGGACTGGTAACAGATTAAATGTCTAATCAGCTAAACATCCACTATGAGAATGAGAAAGAAAGCAGCAGACTAACTGGGATAAACATATTTCATCTCACTTAATTGAAAGTGAGCTTAAAATATCAATTTCATTCAAATACTTGAATTATTTGGCTAAGATACAATAAGTTGCAGTAACTCAGACTAGTGAAAAATATTGAAAAAACCTAGGATAATTTTTTTTTTAGATCAGTGATCTGACTAAATAAAGCCTTTATAATATGCAGCTACAAGTACTTACATGTAGAGGGAAGACTGTCAACAGCATTTCTATCAGCTTTGTCAACAGTACTGTTGGATATTTAATGGCAGATGCTTGTACATTTCCAAGAAGCATCCTACTGATAGATTTATACACACTCCATGGAAAACACCCTCATCTTCAGGAAGGAATGCAGTACAATTCCTTTTCAAAAAAGAAAAAAACTGAGGCAGAAACACTAAAGGGAAACTTATGAAGAGAACAATGAGCCATCTAGAACAGGAAATAAACAGTTAAAGCCTTTCCTGTTCAATCCCCCGTTTAGTTTCACTTGGTTGAAACAGAATGCGATGTCTAAAACCAGTTTTCACTTCTTTTAAAAGAGCCACACTTACACAGGGAGGGGAGATGCTCTTTTCTAAACAGATTCCACATCAACCTCTCTACTGCTTCTGTGTACCAGACCAGACTGAATCCCCCCCTTTCTCTATCAATCCCCTTTAGGGCACAAACAGCATATAAGCAGCGTCTTTCATTTCCTGGAAAACAAATGAAAACGTTCATGACTTATCCTGCAGTGAAGGGCGTATGCCAGCGGAGAAATCCAAAGAATTCTTCTTCTTTTTCCCAGTATTTCAAGTTGCAAAGACAAAGTGTTCAGTGTTTGGTAAAACTGCAGCACCTAATAAATCCCAACAGCACGTTGTCTTTAAAGCAGTTAAAAGTTTGTGCAAAACACTTCTTTTTCTTTTAGTGTTACTATATGGTTGAATGCATCAAACAGATTTGTGCAACCAATCAGATTCTGGCGAAACTCGGTTAGCGTTCTTTAGCCAAAGCTAGTTACCTTTCTCAAAGTCTTTCAAGGTCTCCTCTTGGAAGTCTTTGAAGAGATCCAACCTGAATCTCTTCTCCAAACCGTAGCTGTAGTATCTGAAGAGGCATTCCAATCCATACCTGCAGGAGGAGAATCGATAGTGGCAGGGCTGAAACAAGTAATCCGATTGCTGAAATAATCGTCAACTAATTTAGTAATCAATTAATTGTTAACTGCAGTATAAAGTTAAAAAAGGGCAATTTTCTGAGTTTTCTGAGTAGTAATGAAACCAAAACTGTACAAAAATATATACATTTTGTACTTGAGATTTAAAAAAAAAAAACGGTTTGTCTGTGAATATGTTCTGCGCAGAACTCAAGTGCCAATGTAACGTATTATATAATAAAAATCATGTTTTAAAATGTCATAATGCATCATTAAAACTGCATTATGTCATAGTTGAAGTAAAATGTAAGAAGATCCTGGAAGGCATTTTGAATTGTTTTGGCTTTAACGGCATGAAAGTTGATATTGAGCGTTCTGGATGAATCTGAAAAGACTGAAAATGACCAAAAGTTCAGTATTTATGTTCCAGGAACCACGCAAAGACATTTTGTTATCAAATTCACTCTTATGTCTTTGTGTAAAGTCTAATTCTACTTTAGAGCCAAACACTTTAGGGATTCTGGGTTCCATTTGATCATTTTTATTTCAAAATATAAAATTCTGGATCAGACCTATATGGAGTATTTCTACACCAAATAAAGATTCTTAAAAACAATGTTTGGGAACTTTAAAGCATCTCTGCAAACAAAAAGGGAGCACTTTGAATTGGAAGTAGCAAATCCTGTGTATTTTCTTGTGATGAGCCTCAAAGCGAACAGCCAGGAGAAGCGGACGAATGAATCCGCTGATTCCTGTGTGATGAAGGAGATGTGAGGCGTCTCAACTACTGGATGGGTTTGTTCTTCCCTCACACTGCACAGAGCTGAGCCAGTCACTTATTCAGCCAAGAATGTGGGTTTGGCAGGTGTGAGGAGGCGCCTCTGGCAAATCCAGCAGAAAGCAGCTTAACCCTGTGCTGTCCAAGGTTGGAGATCACGCAATGACACAAGCTCAACCAATACAGGTCAATCGATGGGAGTTCTGTGGCTAATTTACAAAGACTCGATCTGCTGATATCAATTTAAACGATTCTGTCTTTAAGAATTACGGTTTGAAATGGTAGACAAAGTGTTTTCAAAATACTTTCTCAGTTACAAAAACTATGCAGGCTTTTAGAAAATACTTTAAAACAAACAGAATGCCCACAAAGTTGACATCAGTTTTAGCATCTTGTACTGCAGATTAGTAAGGTTAGTGTTTTTAAAGCAGCAATCAGTGTGTGTGTGTGTGTGTGTGTGTGTGTGTGTGTGTGTGTGTGTGTGTGTGTGTGTGTGTGTGTGTGTGTGTGTGCGCGTGCGCTTTTTCCCCGGTGCTGGGTTTGACGTTAAGGTAACAGCATTTCAGTCAACTGTTTATTCAACAAGGCGACGCCCGTAGACGTTCACAGCACCTCTTACAAACATCTTTTCCAAGCTAAACTTTCCATAAGCAAAAAACATTTTTATATTGAAACACAAAGTCGGAACTGGAAAAGTCAAACTTTTCAAGCGTTTCATTTGACTTCTTTCTTGACTGAAAAGTCTGAATTTCCAAGTTCCGACTACAAACGAAATGCACCATCAACCGTGGGGTTTCCAAAAAGCTGCAGAGGTTCCCAACGTTTTAAGGCAGTGGCTGAAAGCTCAAAGTAATAAAACAGCCGTTTTGCTTCATATTTACCTGCTGAATGTCCTGAGTAAAGAGCAAACATGTCAAAATACAATAACTTCTCACATCTCTGTGCTTCCTCTGACCTGTTTTGAATACAGCACTAATACTGAAAACAGCTTCAGTAATATTCAGCGTTTTTAGAGAAACCTGATAGCACTCTGCTATGGTGCATTCGCTGATTGGAAAAAGATCTGATTTTTGATATTCTGCCTGGAAATTTTTGCATTTCTGTTTATTCTGTCTGCTTGGTCTCCAGGTTTCATTTCCACCTCAGAATGTGTTGTGAGAAACAGAACCCGGCCATCGGTGTGGAGTTGAGGATTCAACTATTTCAGGTTTGTCTCACCTGTAATTTTCTTTGGCATCTTCAAGTGCAAACTGTTTGAACTCCTCGTACATCTTTCTGTTGAAGTTGTCCCTGAGAAAGAAGGACCAAAACCTGAACAGAGTGTTCATCTCCTGAGACTGACCAACCCCCAACCGTTTCCTCTCTAGGGAGAAGAAAAACAAAAGTTAGCGTGTGATGCTAACAGCAGAGTGCTGGCTGCTGCCTGAAACAAGACGCGTGTGTCTCTTACCGTTAAGGCATCTTCGGCGGTACTTGTGGTATCCCTGCTGGGTGAAGCCGTTGTCTCTCAGCAGCTCGTGAGATGGATGCCAGAACTTGGGCAGAGACTGGGGAGTGCAGCCGTAGCTTCCCGTCAGCGGAGCACCTTCTGATGGAGAAGCGTTGGAGCTGCTGTGGACCCGCCGGCAGAAAAGATTCATGTAACCGTAGGCAACGACAACGAGACGCGCTTTTAATGCTAGACGAGCATGTACTGCTATTTTTATATTACGGCTGCCTCAAAAATATATTTGTAAAGCTATTTTTTATTGGGACATGTTGCTTTCTGTGATTGTATTAACTGCTGATCATGTAAATTTGAAAAAAAAAAAAAAAAACCCTCAAAAAATCTTTAACGGATAGTGACATAATATTGAAGATTATTTTTGTGTTTTTAATCTCTTTTAGAAAATACAACAGAAAGTTGTTGAAATGTAGAGCTGGACGATAAATCATATATATCATGATATGTGATCAATATCAATAGATGTCTGTTAGAATATTCAATATGAATATGGTTTTGTCTCCGTGCCTCATAACTGCTTAAAAATAAAAACAATGACAGAGAGAAAACTGTGGACAAACCTGGGAAGGTCATGCCACTATAACTGGGTAGAATTTCACATATTTAGAACAAAAAACTATCCAAACTATCCAAATCATCCATTTTCTTTACCCTTGTCCCTTAGTGGGGTCGGGACACACAGGACAAACAACCCTGTACACACACACTCACACATAGGGGCAATTTGGAGACCCCAATTAACCTGACAGTCATGTTTTTGGACTGTGGGAGGAAACCGGAGCACCCAGAGAAAACCCACTAATGCACAGGGAGAACATGCAAAGACTGGGGCTGGGAATCGAACCCAGAACCTTCTTGCTGCAAGGCAACAGCTCTAACAACTGCGCCACTGTGCAGCCAACTAAAAACTAATCAATAATAATTATTAATTGATATGAAATGCTTATATCCTGATAGCCATATCGTCCAGCCCTACTGAAACGTCAGTACCACTCATGTTATCAGACAGTACAGAAATCACTCCAGTTTTAAGAATATTAAAACTGGAAAAAGAACAAAGGGTTAATACACGTGAAAGCTGGTTTTGTGAAATAAAGAAATGTTCCTAGTTTTCTCTTCTATTGGTTGGAGCTGATAACAAGCCCCTTAAAGGCAGCGTTCTCGTCATCATTACAGCTAGTGAAGCAGCGCGGTCTGACCTGATGGATGCAGAGCGCGGCCGGTGCTCACGGGAGTCCATCACCCAACCAATGTGTGCCTCCTGCGGGGGGTTTGAGCTGTGGCGGGTCTTCTTCTTTCTTGGCATCTGGAACAGAAACCAGATGTTCACATAGGCCTGTCGCGATGACAGATCTTGCTGGTCGATTAATTGTCTAAAGATTTATCGGCGATAACTGCTTTCTGATGGGAAATTACCTAAGGGAATCCCAAACAGCTGAAACTCATCGCGATAATTAAAATTATTGTGACAAGTTTTTTTATCGCACGATTAATCGATTTATTGTTTATTGCGACAGGCCTACATTCACATTTATCAGAGTGGTTTTGTTTTTTAGCGCTTCTTTGAAGACAAACACATTCCCTACTCTGTGTTTTTTTTTTTAAAAAAAAGATTGTTTTTCATTTTCTTAACAGGTGATGTGACATTTGCAAGTTTTATTTGGCTGGACTAAGGGCAAAATGGCTCTTTATATTGCAAAGGCAGCAGAACCCCTGTTTTAGATGAAAGCAGATTCTTCTGGTAAAGTCCAGACAGAAATCCAACAGAATCTGAAGCAAAACTTGTAAATTGATGTTGAGACAGTTTGAACAGTGAGATTTAGCTTGACCTACAGCTGAAACCAGATATTTACACAAACTGGACAAAAAAACAGACAAGTTTTTTCTTCGTCTGAAGTTGAATCCGACCAAACCTTTGCAGGTCAAAATACAGTTATCCCCGACACTGACCAAATCTGTGTAAAGCTTTGAATTTTAGGAGAGTCACAACAAAAATAATGTTAAAAATGTTTTCTGGTATTTGTCAAATAGAAATAATAATTCTAATTGACGTAAGATAAAGAAGTTTGGTCAGATTTAACTTTAGACTGAGAAGAAAAAAGTGTTTGTGTCTTTTTACTCAGTGTATGTAGGTATCTGATTTCAACTGTATTTGGGGGAAAAGGAAGAAAATGTGCAACATATTTGAAACTGTAACTGCAGTAAAAGGTCATTCATTATGTGTGTGTGGTTGTCATTTGGTCACACTTTCTTCCTATAACCAGTATCTCTTCTTTCATGGCAACTTTTACCTCAGCAAGCTTCATTCTCTAAAAACAAGTCAGCACAGCCTTTTATCGTTTCCTGCTGCTAAACAACAATTTTTCCTGATATTAAAGAGACTCTGTAAAGCTTAAGAATCAGAATCAGTGAATGCTACTGACCTGTCCATCAATGGCGCCGCTCTCCTTCATAACAGGGTAGAAGCGTGGGGCTTTGCTGGGGTCCTGGCGTCCAGGTGTGCGAGGCGTCCTTGGGGTCCGGGGTTGAGAAGTGCTGGGGGATTCTGGGACCTTTGTAGGGAGAGAGCGAGCCAGATCCGATCCGCTCTCCACTGTTTAAAAAAAAACACACACACACACACGTTTTTTCTTTAATCTTGTCCCAGAATTACATGCTATGCCTCGATGAGTTAAGATCAACACTGATAAACAGAGAAACTGATTTAATATAACATAGTATATTTGAGTACCTTTCCATCTTTGTGGATAAAATTTTGTAGTATAATGCAGACTGTAAAGCTTATAGTTATGAAAAAATATACATTAAGGCTCTAATGATTCATCAAATGACTTGAGGACCTTGATTATTAAAATTCCTAGAGGTAAATTTTCTGCCTCCAGGCTTTGTTAAATTATATTTTACTATTTTTAGACTTGGTAGTGTAACTTTCTCAAATTTTAGCTTCTGCTTTTTATCATCTTCCAGCTCTGTTTTCTTGCTTATTGTACTTGCTCATCAAAAAGTGTGATAAACGACAAACACAATAAAACATACATTAGAAAATTCTAATTTATAAAGTTTTCATACTTCAAACTTAAGACTGAAAGTAAAGTGTAATGTGTATTTTTTAACTTTTAAAAAGAAATGTGAAATGTTCTATTTGTCATCCATTTCTGCACTTGCATCCCCTCCACACACTTGAAACGAAAAGTGCTATTGGAAATTATTTTAAGCAATAAAATGTTTTCTTATCAAAGGAATGAAATTTTCTCTTTTGTATATTTCTTTCACTAGATTAAGTACTTCAGTGGTGTCCAAAGTTGGTCCTGGAGGGCTGGCATTCTTTAAGGTTTAGTTCTCTCCCTGGTGGTAGTAACAACCTTTTCAGCATGAGAATGCCGGCCCTCGAGGATCGACTTTGGACACCACTGAAGTAGTTACTACAGAAGGGAAAAATCTTTCACCCTATTAATTGTCAGACTAATCGACATGATAATAGATTAATACAACAATGGTTTACAGTGCAGCTCCACAAACTCACCTGTCATGGGAGGAGGAGGGACCTCCTGGTTCGGGTCAACGGGAACTTTGGGAGTGAGGGTGTCAAACTCGTCTTTACTGATGACGTTTAACTTCTTGAAGTTCTCCACATCCTGCTGGAGAGGACAACATGAGTTCAACTCTCATCTTTAAATGCACAACAGCTGACTAGTCTATGACAATGCACAATATGCCAAAAATACTGCATTAAATGTTGGCTAAATATTTAGGTAGCATGCATTCAGGATGCATATGCCTGTATTAAAGTTAGTGACACTGGTTTATAGGGGCGGTGTTGTGTTATTCAGGTACATAGCGCCATTTTATACCATAATGAAGTAATTATGTTAC
>CAEGAF010121235.1:0-16792 GCA_903067075.1 Micropoecilia bifurca
GATAGATAGATAGATAGATAGATAGATAGATAGATAGATAGATAGATAGATAGATAGATAGATAGATAGATAGATAGTGTCTGTTTTCATCAGATCAGACCTTTTTAACCCAACTTGTCCAAATTTTCTCCAGCATCCTGGAAACAAATGTCTTCATGTTTTTCTTCAGCAGTGGAGTCTTGTGCAGTGACAAGCAGAGTTGGGTAGTAACTTGTTATATTTACTTGAATACATTTTTTTGGAAAAATGTACTTTTTGAGTATTTTTACTACACTGTACGTTTTACTTTTACTTGAGTATTTTTATTATGAAGTATTTTTACTCTTATTTGAGTAAAATTTCTGGATTTTTCTACCCACTATATGGAAAAAAAAAAGTTTTAACCAAAAAAATCACCAGACACACCCACAGTTTTTTTTAAGATTCATATTAAAAGAAACTTATTTGGAAAATGTTTCTTTTGCCTGATTCAATTTTTTGTTACTTTTATAGTTTATTGTCATTTTGGGCCTTAAAATAACCAAACTTTCCACTTAGTTTTATAATTAGGTCTGTTTTAAGGTTATTAAAAAATTTTATTCATTTAATTAAAAACAAAATAATTATACAGAATAGAAAAACTTATAGCAGCAGCAGATCTTATAAAATCTTAAATCTGTTCTTTTTTGTCCCAAAATACATTTAAACAGAAGGGATTTACAAAAAACTAAACAATAACATCAACTCAAAATATTCATATGGATTCACATCATTCTATTTCATATTTCTTCAAAAAGAAACTAAATATGTAACTTGATCTGGCATTTCCTAAAAGTCTCAGTTTCCTTTATATTCTGGAAGTAAAACTTGTTAAGGCAGTAAAATGGTAAAATTAAACATATTACCACTGTAATCGGACTCCATTGAAAGTAATAATGTGTTTTTGTGTTGTCTCCCTGTTCAGAACAAAGCAAAAGGTCGGAGGTCACTGCAGAGCCAGACAGGAGGTCGTTGTGGGAGTGGGTTGTCAGCGATGTATTTATTTCCCTGGAATGTTGGCGGTCGTTTCTCTGCAGCTCGCTTTAATAAAGCTTCCTTTCTATACATCCTCTAAGCCGAGCAGAAACAAAGAGCTGCAGCTCTGCAGGTTCGCTGAGGTGAAACTGAAGCAAAAAGCTGCAGACAAGCAGCCCATTTTTCTTCATGAAACCAAACACTCTGCATGTGCAGCTGAGGACAAAATCCACCTGATTCCCAAATGGATCATCTCCTTCATGCAACATGTATTCTGATCAGATTTGATAAGATGTTTAAGTGTAAAAAGATAAGTTTTATTGTGTTGATGGGGTCGAGTATGATTGGAGCATGTTATTTATTTCACATGAGGAAGGAACGGAAACTCATCCCGACTCAAAACAAGTAATTTAAGTCCTGGAAGTTTATGAAATATTCTCCATATCTTCAAGGTTTCTATCAATACACTTAATAAAGCACAGATGAGGATGCATCTAAAACTCACTGGGTTGGTGTAAGAACAAAAAACAGCAACATAAAAAACAGATTTGAACAGCAATGAAACTTTGATTTAAAGTTCTTCTCTAGAAGATATTTTGTTTTCTTGTTATTGTGACAGCAGACAAGTGCATGCACTGCAAAAACTCTAAAACTTACCAAGTATTTTTGTCTAGTGTAAATGTTAACTTACAAATACATTTTCACCGAGACATAGGAGCTTGTTTTGAGTCAGTTATTTTTGTGTTATATTGATGGAAAAGTTCTAGTTCCACTTGCAGATTATTTCACTTATAACAAGACATTTTTCTCTTTTTACAAGTCAAATAATTTTTTCATCAAAACTAAGGAAGTAAATTCTTCTTCCCGAAAAATACATTATTGCACTAGAAACTGTAGTTTCTGGTTTCTAGTGCAATAAGTCTACCAGTATTTTACACACTTGAAATAAGAGAAAACTAAATTACTTTTCAGCAAGAAAATTTTACTTAAGTCAATAATTTATTAATTTTGATCAAATCTTTCTAGTTTCATTGGTAGATTTTTTTCACATATAACATGAGAAAATTGTCTTGTTATAAGTGTAATAATCTACCAGTTGAACTTTCTCACCAAAATTAAGAAATGATTGACTTAATAAGCTCAAATCTTGCAGAAAAGTTACTTCTAAGTTGGTTTTAACTTATTTCAAGTGTATTAAGATGCTTGCACTAGAAACTAGACAAAAAATACTTGGTAAGATTTTGTATTTTTGCAGTTTGACGCTAGAACATTTTGATAAAACTCTAGAAATGACTGTGTCCACATTACAAACTGTAAGGACGGCGTCTTCCATCTGTCTCAGTGAAATTATCTACTTGCATGTAGAACAAAAAGTTCTGTCCCGTTTTCTTTATGTCTGAACAGTGAAAGTCTCTAAACGTCTTCATGTCTGTAAAACTGAAATGTCCCAGATCGGCGTGGATCTCTGACTTCTACTTATTTTCCTTTTCGTGTTTCTAGGAATGAGACAGACGGCCTTATCTTTCCCCTGAACAATACACACCTGTTCCAACCCAGAAGTTAATTACAAATGAAACGCGATCAAGTCGAGCCGAGCGAAGGCCGGAGAGGAGAACCTCGGTGCAGGAAAGGTAAAACAGACATCTAGGCTGCAATCTTTTATTCCAAATTACTCAAAAATATCCACTTTTTTTTACTGCAGCTGTTTTTTTACTCTGTTTTACAGAACTGCATGTGATTTACTGCATGCTGATCTGCAGGTTAGCTGTGCCCTCCACTGGCTGACGGTTAACACTGATCTCTTCATCAGATTAATCCCAGCGGATCAGCTGTCATCACTCAGAGCCGTTTGTTTCAACTTCCGGCTTAAATCCAGAGAAATAAGAGGTTAAAACTCCTTTTTTTTTTACTCCTCAAATCTCCAGATATCTGTTCGACATTAAATTAGCAAATATTTGTTTTGGTAAAGTCCAGTTTAGACTTTGAAAAAAGATAAACTTGTGAGTTTTTAAAGAAGAAGTCAGTCGAATTTATCTGTTTTAACGGATATAAAGCAACCAACTCTAGAATTTCTTAGTTTGTACAGAAATACAGGTTACCAAGATCTCAAAGTTTTCAGGGTCTTAACAACTTTAATGTTGCCCATTATTACATTTCTTACTGTTTTCTGTCTATCAGTTTTTTCTTTATTATCAGAAAATCAGTGGAAACATGTGAAAGCTGCTCAACAGTTAAAAGAAAAGTTTCAGAGTAATGAAGAGTTTTCCATTAATCATTGAGAAGAGTATGAATAATATTGAACATGCCATTTTTAAGAAAATGTGACAGAAATCTTTATCTTATTTACAAATCTTTTGAGGGATGCCTGGTTTATAATCAAAACAAACTTCTCAGGGGAATAAAAATAATTGTAGATTTAATTCTCTCAGGAGTTTGGATCATTTTGGTTTTAACTTCGCAGATATTTTCTTTCTAGATTAAAGTGACACATCTATTAAAGGAGCTAGTTTGGGTTACCTGATTCTAACACACCTGCGTATCTCTGCACAGCAGCAGCATCACGTCTCCTTCGCTGCCGCGCAGGTGTAAAACAAGCGCGAGTGTCAAAGCATCATGTTGCGTTTGAAGGCGGCTCGGAAAAACAGGTCACCACATGTTAACAACGGATGAAACAGTTTTAACTGCTGATAAAAGTGACAGAAGACACAGATATGGGGAGTCTGGAAGCCTCTACTGTGTCAAATTGACATAGGAATAACAGAGAGTTGGTCATTCTAAGGTAAAACCCAGCGCATACAGCGTTCATGTTTTTTCGGGGGGATGGGGGGGAGGGGGGGTGGGGGGGGTTCATCTAGACGTCTTCCCGCGCCCCCCATGCAATGGCACGGCGCCCCCCTTAGGGGGCACGCCCCACATTTTGGGAACCTCTGGTTTAAGCGATAAACCTGGCTATATTAGATTCTGAATCTAATCTCATAATTTTCCTAAACTGATGGTGTAAATTACTTTTTTTCTAAAAGGGATTTTAGCAACAAATGTTACCACCTTTTTCTGTCCAAAATACATTTTAGGCACAAATAATTAACTCATAGTAAAATTAGCATAAAAACGTATTAGGGAAGGAACTTCACATGACCTTAACAGCTACTTGGTTTCTCTCAAAGACTGAAAACAAATCCATCTCTTTATGAAACTCTGGTTGTTTTTCCCTTTACATGTAGATAAACATCATTTTCACAATGTAAATTGTTAAAGATTGTTATTGTTTAAGTGGGACAACTTTGCCCAAACTGTCCTTAGATATTTTAGTTTTTAACAAAAACAAAGAATTAGCATGTCTACAGAGAATTCCCCTTCGGATTGCTAGAGGTCACCTGCCCAGGTGAACTCTAACCCCAGTGCATGATGGGAAGCCCCTCAGTTTAGCTGGGATGAAATCTGAACGTTTAGCATGAATGAAGAAGCGACACAAACAGAGCAGAAGCAGCAGAGTGAGGAAGAAGACGGATGGATTTGTACTGCAGCTGCTTCCGGGGCATGAAGTTTGTTTGCAGAAGCGTTTGTAGTTTTTCGGGGTAGCGTGGTCAGCCCCTCCCCTCGGTGTCTGTGTATAAATGTGAGGGTTGAAGGAGGGGCTGCAACTCTTCAGCTTCACCTCCTTAGTTCAACAGAAAAAGTGTCAGACAGCAGCATGCTGCCACCGTGAGTAACGCTGATTATCCTGAGATTTATTCACATTTATGCCTCTGGGTTTATACTGTCGTTTACTGGATCTATTGATCTTTATAGTGCTGAATTGTCTTAATTTTGATCTTTGCCACTTTTTTTTATAAGAAATTTGCTTTTATATTACTGTTTACAAAAATAATTCTGTCATTCTGGGTTATTGGTGTATTTTTGTTGCAATATCCATCCTGGTTAAACAGCTAAATAAATGTTTTTATATTAGAGTTGTGATAAATTTTATTTACTTTTAATTTTTATACATATAATTACTTATTTATAGTGCATCTAGTTAAAATGCAGCAATATTGGAATATTTTTTCACCTTTTTGTAATTTATCAAACTATTTATCAGATTGTGTTTAATGGTCAATAGATTATTTTAAGGGAAATTGGTCATAATTTTAAAGCAGATTATTCATATTTTCCTTACATTGATTTTTTTTATTCCTGTAAAGAAAAATAAGAACATTTCTTTAAAAATCTGCTTTATTCCCTGTTAATGAATACTCCGCTACTAAAAGAAACCTACTGATCGTGTCGATAGTCATCCTTCTGGCAACTACAGCATCTACGGCGCCTGTGGAGGGTAAAAAAAGGAAAATATGAGATTCATGTTGTTTTATATTTTATATTCTGGCTTCTGCAGCTGGTGGAGATGAGAGTTTGTGTTGTGTCTTCCAGAGAAGGAGGTGGAGGAGGTGGAAACGGAGGCCACAGAGATGCTGGAGGGGGAGTTGTCTGAGGAGGAGGAGGGTAGGGAAAAGAAGGAAAGATGAGGAAAAACAAACCAATAATTTCACCAAAAAACTAAAGGTCAAATTAATCTTACTTAAACTGATGAATGACTCAAAATTAAACTAATCATAAAAATCTTTTGGGAACTTTTGCTCCTTGATAATGAGTTGCATAATGAAAAACACTTGAAAAAGCGTTAAACCGTGTGAAAACCTGATCAATCAAGCCTCTAACTTCACCAACATCCATTCATGACATGTTAACTCTTCACCTTTGAAACCAATAATAAACCATACTAACCACGGCTTTATTGTGCTTTTATTTTAATCAAGCTACCAATAAATGTTTAGATTTAGGAGAATATAGAATAGAATATTTCTTTAGAGAAGAAAGATCAAACCATCTTGAAAAATGGGATTGTTGCAGTTTAAATGTTTTATCTCTTCTTGTCTTGTTAAACAGAGGACAGTTCAATCCAGAGGGGAAAATAAGTATTTTAGTCAATATTTCAAAGGGAGATTAAATCATATGAATCAGAATAACACCAAAACTTTTTTTCATGAGACAAAGTTAATTGTCTCATCAACAGATGCTTGTTTTCCACATCAAAACTGCAACGATATGATGGTTTTTCTTTATCTCTCCAACCTTCATCTTTACCAGGTAAAAGTTGTCATTATACCAGATGTTTAGTAGAAAACTGATAAGAAAAGAAAATTACTTTACTGTGCAGCTTTTCAAATACTTGTCATCACACCGATTGAGTATTAAAAAGACATTTTTGTAAAAGTGCTGAAAACTGAGCCTGGATTTGTCAGGATAGCAACATTTTTATGGCATCTAGATATGTTTGGTGTTTGGTTTAGTTTGTTTAGATACAGTTTTTATGTGTTTCATTTGTTGTTTTTTTCTGCAGATAACCAATATTCAACCATTTGAAAATTATAATATTACAGTCCCACTTCACTAAACTGTGTACTTTAAACCCCAACAACACAAACACAACAACAGCAGCTTTATTTACAGACCCAATCCAGACATATGTTATCAAAAAGTTCATTTTTTTTAGGAGCTAAATTTACTTAGGGAAACACTTCATTTAGATTAATTACAAACATTTGTTTTAAGACCTTTATTTCTTTTAATTATGATGATTTTCTCCTTCCGGGTTATGAAAACACAACATTTACGATCAGAATATTTTATCCAACTATAAAAAGAAATTATACACATCCTAAGCTTAAAGGTTATTTTCAACAGGTACTTTTAATATGACAAACAAGCCTCACGAGAATCCATATTCTAACATTATTGGACATAAACGTGTATTTTAGTGACTGCATATATCTCTACAAACAAGCTGGTCAAAGTTACTGCAACATTTCAGATAATTTTCTTATGTTTTAAAACATTTCCGCAGTTTTTTCCATGAACAATTTCCACAAAACGGCGAAAATCATCTCAGAAAAATAAAATTTTCATGGCGACGAAGCCTTAAAATCTTCAAGCTGATACATATATAACAGTTATTTGTAGTCTGCAGGGGTAAAATAAAGTTTCCTGCCCAGGGGCCCAGATTCTCCTACATCCAGCCCTGCTGGTATGAAGACTGGAGGAATAGATTGTGCTGTTAAACAGAACAAAATGAAATTAAAAAAGCCAGAAAATTACTAACTTGATGCAAATGAATTCCAGTCAAACAGAATAAAATAATAATTCAATAAATATTAAAACATTAAACATCCAACAAAGAGCAGACAGAGAGAAGAGACGTTCTTGGCGTGTTTCTCGTCTGAATCTATAAAAATTATGTTAAACCTTTTTTAATTAGAAAAATAAATGTTGGATTTTTCTTCTTTTCAGATGATGATGATGACTCCAAGAGTCAGGATAATATTGATGGTGAGCAGATAAAACATCATGACCTTTACATATAAACCTTCATAAACAAAAATCTAAATTGAAGGTCAAGGAAGGAAATTTATTTTTAAACTTATTACTCCATTAAAATTTGAAGCAACTCCTGACTTCATAAGACGATTTTAGTGTAATTTAAGCCATAAACCCACATTCTTTTTATTGGAATTTCATTTTTTTAAAATAAAGAAACTAATAAACATAGTTCCCCCTTAGAAAATGACCAAATCTGAAAACCTTTTCTGGTTATGTTCCTGAGTTTTTGCCTTTAAACTCGGCGTTGTCCTGCAGGATTCCTTTCCAGAGTTTAATGCCACGGATCCTTGGTGTTTTTAATAACCCCAGACTTTCTTTCACCTGCTGGAGACAGAAGGTTTATTCATGCCGAACACCTGATCCCCTGTCCTCCTCTTCCTCCTCCTGCAGGAGCGCAGCAGACCACCGTGTCGGCAGCGGCAGCCGGAGGTTCAGGTGAGTCGGACCCGATCGGGTTTTCCCTCCTGAAAAGTCTGCTTGTTTCCACCTTGGTTTCATATTTAATCCAGATTAACTGGCTGGTATTCTGACCAGGATTAACCCGATTCACAGGCAGAATCCATGGGTCCACAGTTGTGGCAGGATGACTTTGTTAGAGCTTCAGCACCACCTGCTGTCAAAGATCAGAATTACAGCTAAAGACTTAAAGTAAAAAAAATCTGTTAATTATTTCTGGTTAAATTTATGCATAGAAAGAAAATACAGATTCAAAATAATAAATATAATTAAATACTTTCAAAATTATTTTTAATTTACAAACTCTGATTGCAGCCTGCAGAAAAATGGGATCAATTATTAAAGTAATATTTTTCTTACATTTTTTTCCAGAAACATGTTTCACAGATATAACCTGCGTGTTTTACTTAATCCAGGTTTCGTTCATCTTTTTACGCCTTCCTATTTTTTCACATTTTCTCACATCTTTGGCACAAAGCTTGTATTAAAACAAACTTTTTAATACATTTTGCTGGGATTTTTGGTGAAAAGCCATAACAAAGTGGCGCTTAATTGAAGAGAAACAGAAGAAAAATATACATGATTTATAACCTCATTTAAAAATTAGATTTTGGCAAACATTCGTATTCAACAATAAAAATGTTATCTTTTTTTGCATGTAAATTTCTTTATAAACTTCAAAGTGTGTTTAGTATAAATGATCTAGTTGAATTTTGACCAGTTAAATAGATTTTTAAACTGCAGTCATCTAAAATATTTTTTTTATCAACACGTCTCTGAGTGTGGAGCCATGATGCCCGTACTTTTATACTATTTTACACTGATGATCAGTTTATTCTTTATAAGGAAATGTTTTTACTGGGAATAATAAGGGTTTAGCTTTAAAATGTGTTCATTTTAATATATAACTGCAAGTATTTTTCATTTCTAAAAAAATGTTTTAACAGATCTTAGCTAAGAAACTAAAACTGTAACTGAAAGATAAAAATCTTTCAACTCAACTTTTTTTGTGTTTTTAAAGCTATTTCCTCAAATATTCAACATATGAGCGGTGAGTTTAAATTTTATATCCAACTTTTAAACACAAACGAGTCTTTTCTTCAAGTTCTTCAAGCCCCAAAAATTAAACGGCTCATTTGTCTTTGAACATTTTGAATTTGAGCTGTTTGTGCATAAAATCTTAATTTTGACATCTTCTCTTATGAACACGGGCATTAAGTTTACACACATTAAATGTGAAGAACCCATTCTGATTCTGATATAATGTCAAACGGATCTCAAGTTTAAAATAAACGACTGTTGTTTTTTAGACAGTAGATTTCATCCATCTTGAGATCCATAAAATTACTGCCAAGAAAACCCAAACACTTTTCCCAATGTAATATTCTAGTATTTCAAGTTGTGATTTTAAAATATGTATGTTTATGTATGTCAGTCACTTGTATCTGTTAATGATGGACATGTTGCCAGTTTCCAGTGGTCAGTCTCCAGAGTTGGGGTCTCATGTTGGGACAGCAGGAAGCTCTACTGGTAAATAAGTTCATGATTTTCTTTTCTCAATTTGGAGCGGATCGCCGCCTTGGTAAAGTTATGTTTTCATGTTGTTATTGGGGTTAGTAGTTACCATCATTAATGGTTTATCTGTGTTTGGTTGTTATTTTCCTGGTTATTTGGGATCTTTGGTGGGTTTTTAATTGGGTTTTACTTGATAAACAAGTTGTTGGTTGTAGTTTGTTGGTCCCGGTTCATGTTGACTTAATTCTTGTGTTTTGGTTCATATTTGATTCCGCTCATCAGTTCTTGGTTTGCTTATCAGTCTACATCACTTAGGCCAGATGTCTGATCAGGATATAGTTGAAAACTCACTGTTACAGTGGACACATGGTTTTCTGTTAATGTAACACTAATCTATTTACAAATTTACCAATTTGCATTTTTTTTGTAGAGTATTTCTAAAATAGTGAAATTCAGCTTGTGAAGCTGAAATATCTAGATGCAATTCTACTTGACATGATAGCTGGTGTTCACAAAACAGCCAATCCAGGAGCAGCACTGATTTTCATCAGTATTGATTGGCTGTGAGCCCAAAGTGGACTGTAAATGATAGCAATGTGCTGTTGCTAAGAGTTTCTACTGTACATATTAATGAAAGTTAAGGTATATTTGGTGTTTTAATCTAAAAGTGTCTTTTCTTGTTCTTCAGGTCACGGAGGTGATCTCTCCTCTTTCGATTTAGCAGGTAATTTCTACATTGTGGTTCATCACAGTGTTTCTTGAGCCAAAACCACCTGCCTGTTGGTGTATTGCAAAGCTTTTCTAGCTACATATCATTATGACTGATTGAAAAATATGATAGAAAATGTTGCATGACGGACTTTATTAAGTTTTACTTTCCATAAACAAACTTTTAATTTGTTCAATTTAGAGTTTCAGGAGGTACAGGTAACATTTCTGTCTCATAAAATAAATGTGTTTCCTCTACATCAGGGGTCACCAACTCCAGTCCTCAAGGGCCACCATCCTGCAACTTTTAGATTCATCTCTGCTCCAAAATGTCTGAATTCCCTCACCAGCATTCATTCCTCTCCGCAATAGGCTGGAAACGAGCAGTTTATTTGATCCAGGTGTGGTTGAGCAGAGGCACATCTAAAATTTGCAGGATGGTGACCCTGGAGGACTGGAGTTGGTGACTCCTGCTCTACATCTTACTACTGTTGTTGCGAGGAGCGGCCATTTTGAAACAGCATGCGCTGTTATTTTAACATCTGCTGGTCTTTGTAGCACTTGAACGACTAAAATTAACATTGTTATACCCGCAGCCACCACAAGGGGCGCTGCAACAACAACAACAACAACAACAATGGCTACGTAATACTAAACTCTAATTGAGATGCTTTTTATGTTTTTGTGCAGCAGCTGGACATCCAAGCATCTCCTCAGGTAAACAAAATTCACAGTTTCAGTTCATAAAAATAATAAATACTTTAAAGATGGCTGCTCACTAGGTAACATTTTTCTGTGCAAATCAATTATAGAACATTTCAAATGCTAATCTCCATTTAAAATCTGACTGAACTTATTCAGTGTTATTTTACTCAACATTTTGACCAGAGAACTTGTTATTGTTCCGCTTCTGATCGCCCAGGTTCTGCAGTTTCTCCGGGTTCTGAAGGCTCCACGGGTTCTGCAGCCTCTGTAGGCTCTGCAGGATCTGCAGGTTTTGTGGACTCAGCAGGATCTGCAGGTTCTCCAGGGTCTGTAGGCTCCATGGGTTTTTCAGGTTCTGTAGATTCTGCAGGCTCTGTAGATTTGGGAGGATCTCCCGGTTCTGTAGGTTCTGCAGCTATTTTAGACTCAGGAGGATCTCCAGGTTCTGTAGCAGCTGAAATCTCTGGTGTTTCTTCATTTCAAACTCACTCAGCAGGTAATCAAGACAGCATATCTGACTTAAAGCTGGATCAGATAAATAAATGTGCTGCTGTGAATCAAGGGCAACTGTTCAATGTTAGTATTTTTTGTTTTTTTAGGATCCGAGCGCCAACCGAGTCCATCTAAAACAGACACGAACGGTAAAATATACAATAATTGATGTCAGTCTATTCACTTGTGGTCCAGAGCATCTGCTATTAGTAGAATAATTTAAGGTGTTAGCCGAGCAGGAGTCAGGCAACTTTCAACATGATAAACAGAATGAAACATCTAAAATTAATTTTAAATCATTTTTTCATCCACTAACTCCTATTATTCCAATAAATTATTATTTAAATTATAGTAGCAGAGCAGGAATAAAACTGACTTTTCAATATTTACGTTTCGGGTGTAAAAGCTTTGTTTCTGTTTCAGGTCCTGGTGGAATAGACTCAGAGAATAATGGTGAATTTATTTAAAATTACTTAAAATATGTTGTACTACATGGTTGATTTTATATACTTATCATTAGTTTAATATGGGAAAATAATGTAAATCACTGGAACTACTAAAAATGTTGGGAATCTTTTAAGGCTAATTTAAGCCCTTAAAGCTACAGTGTGTAACTTTTATTTATTTTTTAAACATGTTTTGTTTTTTTACATGTTTGTTTGTTTAAACTGTCACTTTGTTGCTACAGTATAATATGAAATGGATAATATGTAACAAAATCAAACTCTCTTGCTTTCTCCCAGTGCTCCCAGTAATAACCTCAGAAAAACTTGATCTGAAACATCCAATCAGAAACAGAAATCAGAGGAGGGTCTTAGCGCTGTCAATCAAGCTAGTGTATGCTCTGTTCCCACTCTCCACTCTGATGCGCTGCGGCTAGCACAGCCTGACTCTGATTAACAGTTTTTTTCTGGGATGATCATTATTTTCTCTTCCATTAGTACATTGAGCAGCATATACATGAAGTTGATTGGCAGCACTAAGCCCCTCCTCCTGGCTCTGATTGGTTGACAGAGAGTGTTGCATTTCTTCAGACAGATGTAGGGTGAAGATGGAGGAGCTCAGTCTTTTCACAGATCATCTGTCTCATACTTTCACGACAAAGTGACAATTTTATCAAATATGTAAAAAATAGAATTTTTTTTTAAAAGTTACAAACTTCAGCTTCAAAATCAGTTGAGTTAGTTGTTGTTATTTACAGGTAATGGACAGAAGCTGCTGAACGGTGGAGGAGGTGGAGCCGGAGTCGACAGTCAGACCGGTAAGCAGAAGGTGGAAAAAAGGTTTTAAGATCAGAGACATTTGATTCATTTAAGAAAGACTGAATGTTTCAAAATCAACTTTTCAAAGCAGTGAAAAATACAGGACCTCAAGCCAAAACAAAACCTTAACAGCTTAGGATTCTACTGTTGTTTTTTTCTCCTTTGGAAATATCCAGGTCCAGATCTATAGTTTATTTTATGACAGAGAGATTTTATATTCTGTGTTGAAAAACAAAATGTCTTTATTAATCCAGGCGACTTGAACATAACCAGACTTGTCGTTTGAATGTCCAAAGATTTGAACCAACAAAGTTCAGAACAGGAAAAAAAATATATTATTCATTCACATTAGAACTAAAAGCCAACAAAAGTTTATCAAAATAAAATTAAGTAAAGCAAAGAGTTTCTCCACTCAGCAACAGAAACCAGGTGAGAAAATTTCTATGTACTATTAAAATTACGCATCGTTGAAAAAGGAGATCTAATCCAGGATTACTCTCCAGTTCTGTGAACATCAACACTCTTGTAGTTTACTTAATTTTGATTTAACATTATTTTCATATTTGCATAAAACCTTCAAATGTTGTTTCATCAGGAATCGTCGATCCGTCCAGTCATGACTTCCTGCTCAACCTCATGGGTATGTTTGTCTGATCCATTAGTTCACTTTGCCTGAGGATTAAAATGTTTTAAACTCATTTTAAAGACAAAAAAAACATTCATTTGGAAATTCAACATGAACTGGATTTGTTTCTCAAACCAACTTTTGTATTTCTGACAGGGCAAAACACTACAGTTGATCAGTTTTCAAAAATAACAAAACATCATGTAGCAGATGGTGAAATACAGTTTAAAAGATTCAGAGATAGCTAGTAATAAATGTTTATTAAATGTTCAGATGGTAATTTGTGCCTAGTTTACAACAACAGGGTCAGAGTTTTACAAAGGGACGGATTTGTTCTCAAACTTTGAGAAAAACCAAATGGTTGTTCAGTCATGTGATGTTTGTACTTTGAGACTTAATGACCTAAATCTATTATTATTTACCTAATTCATAGTTTGTAAAAAGGTTAGGTGTTGTGATTTTAATTTTAAAATGTTTATATCAGTTCTTTAGAGACTTCAGACTAATGATTTGATGTGAACTAGAAAATTATTTTGTGAAGAACTTTAAAAAGGTTGAACATGTTTCTAGACAAACACTTTATTGCAATTTCTGCTGTGGTAACTCAAGTATGTTGTTCAAACTTAAGCATGTTGTTGATTATTGTGTTTTCAGGTGGTGGTTTGGTGGATCCTTTCAGTACAGATGGTAACCTAAATATTCCAGGTCTGACATCTAAGATTTACCAACGAAGAAGACGATATTAGAGCTTCAAAACCCTGAAATTTGTGTTTTCTTCTGGCAGCTCACTTGACCGCACCGCCTCACCATGACTTCTCAGGCACTGGAGTCACAGCAGCACCACCTGGTGGACAGAACATCCCAGGCTTGCCTGCAGGTATTAGTTTCTCCTCCAGTTCGGCTTGGACTTTATTTTGGGTTGGATAATATGATTGAAAAGCTTGTCACAATATAAATGTTTCATATCAGTCGATATTGATAGTTGTCTATATTGATCATTTTTGATTAGTTTTCTTTTTTGTTTTGAATACTGGCGTGATCTTTCCTCCTTTCCATAGTTTTCACTTCATGCCATTGTTTTTTTGTGAGTTTTGAGGCAAAGTGGTAAAACCTGAAACTGCTGCTGCGCCGGTTACTCAACAGGTCGTTGCTAGGTAACCAATGAGCGAGTGATTTAATTGACACCACCTACTCAGATTTGGGCAGTAAGTAGGGGCGGATCTACTGGGGTGGCATGGGGTGGCAGTTCCCATCCCAAATGAGAGCCTTGCCACCCCTGTTGCCACCATAGTTGGCGACTATGAACTCAATAAATAGTTTTGGGAAACCGGACATGAAGCGCACAAATCTCTTTTTTCTGACAACATTGAATGCAACACAACGTAACCTGACACTTAACTGCTGAGTTGCGGGAAGTGAGAGAGGACAGAGCGCGAGGCGGCAGCGTTGATCGATATATTACTGTACTGGACATTACGTGACTTATCTTGCGCTACTCCTGTGCCATTGCTGTCCATTGAGCCAATATTATGGGTGGTCAGAAAATACCACAGTCACTCAGAGAATCTGAAAAATGAACGCAATATTTAGCAGTTAATTCAACCCTATAAATTAGATAACAAGGGCTTCAGATTTAACATGTGAGGAAAAAGTTTTAACTTAAAAAACATTGAACAAGTGAGCAGTGGGTCAGTTATGCTAGCCTAACTGTTGTAACCTTAACATGTGCTATGCAGTCCGGTGTGTTTTGGTTCCGTTAGCACTAAAACAGGTCAACCTGCCACCAAGTCATCAGTGGAGCAGCTGTTTAAATACGACTTAAACTAAAGAGGAGAAAACTAATGTTTGATAAATTCTCCGGGATACAAATCTATAAACAATTTTGTTTCTGTTAGTTCTGTCAAGATGCAGGAAGGGGCAAATTTATCTTACATTGGTCAATTGTTTTATTTTAAATATCCTGTAGGAGCTGTAGTTTGATGATTAGTTCAGTTTTTGTCGCTTGTTTAACTTTTAGGACTTGAAGCGGCTGCAGACAATGCGCCACAATAAAGGTACAATAATTTTTCTCGTTCTGTGTGTCGGCTTTAAGCGGACCCGTTGCCACGGCAACCGACAGACAACAGCTCAACAAGCGGATAGAGCATAAATTACCGACCAGAGGAATCAACACCAAAAAACAAACATTTCCCACTCAAAAAAGAAGCAAAAACACCAAAACAGAACATTCAGTTTGTTACATTGTGCTGTCAGATTTAATATCTATATTGTCATTATTAATAGGTTTTCGCCTGAGCACAGCGTGGTTGATCACCTGATTTAATAGAAAGGTTATATCTGATAACAAATGATTGCACTACAAATATTTTTGTGACAGATTTCTGCTCGTCCTGAATTAGGACAAAATGGTTTTCTGGACATAATTCAATGAATCACATAGTGACTAATAGGTGCTGTCCAATCCAGTGATACATATCAATTAGCAGGACTATGAAAGACATAAAAATAATTAACTATTTTTATTAACTAAATTAATAATTAACTAAATTAATTAACTAATTAATATATTAATTCATTTCTTAATTAATATATTAAGAAATTAATATATTAAATTCTTAATATATTAAGAAATTATATTTAATCCTCAGTGTTACATGAATGCAAGTTAAAACATTTTGTAACAAGTAAATCAAGTAAATTAAGTCCAATGTTAGGTCTGTGTAAGCTAAAAGTGACAATGAGACGTTCTGCTTTTCTATTATATATATTTCCGTGATACAAATCTCAGTGTGATTTATATATATATGTGTGTGTGTGTGTGTGTGTGTGTGTGTGTGTGTGTGTGTGTGTGTGTGTGTGTGTGCAGTATGCGCACACACATACTGCCATTTGCTGCCACCCCTGAAAAAATCCCTGCCACCCTCTTGACACCCCATAAATATTTTTTCTAGATCCGCCTCCGTACCGCAGGTAACAAGTCCCTTGCTCTGCTGCTTTCAATAAGTTTGAGCCTGTGACTGTCTTACTTTTAGAGGATGTGGTTGGCCGCATTAAGCCATCAGGTTCCCCACATGATCCTGTCCCTCCACAATTTTTTAAAGATATTTTATCTAGCATAGGGCAGCCTGTTCTTGCGATTATAAATAGCAGTCTGTCCTCAGGTGTGGTGCCTGCTACTTTTAAACATGCAGTAGTGCAGCCACTGCTTCAAAAACCTGGCCTTGATCCTACTGCTCTGGCTAATTATCAGCCTATTTTGAAGCTGCCTTTTCTTTCTAAGGTTTTAGAAAAAATTGTGTATTGCCAGCTGAGACAGTTTTTAGATGACAATGGCATTCTGGAGGTTTTTCAGTCAGGTTTTAAAACTCTTCATTGTACAGAATCAGCTTTAATAAGAGTTTTTAATGACATTCTTCTTGCATGTGATTCTGGTAACCATGTTGTTCTGATTTTACTTGACCTAACTGCTGCCTTTGAAACAGTAGACCACGACATTTTAATATCGCGATTACACCACAATGTTGGTATTGATGGCACTGTTCTTAAATGGTTCCGGTCCTACCTGGAGGAGAGAACATTTTCAGTGAAAATTAGTGACTCTGAATCATCTGCTGCTTCAATG
>CAEGAF010121239.1:0-19158 GCA_903067075.1 Micropoecilia bifurca
TTGAGGGAGGGAGGGAAAAAAAATCAAAAAATCTTACGTGAACCAAATAAAGGATGAAAAAGGTTTTCCCACAGCTAAAGGTGAAGTGTTGTCTGCCTGGCTGAGATAAGGCAGGAATGAATCACTTGTCTTCAGGATGTTGCCCTATCTGCTCAATCTAAAGGCTCGTAGCTTTTGGGATGGCAGCGTGAATCTTTACAATTCTTCTAGTTCGACTGAAACTTCATATATTTAATCTTAAACATTTGAGAGCAAACATGTTTAACAGTAAATTATTTAACACTGATTTAAAAGTTGTGTTTCAGGGTAAACCGACATAGCGTTGTCCTGTGAAGAGTGTGGATTTTAATGCCAACCTTTACCAGGTCTGTCTTTCTGCTCTTTTCTGTTTCTTCCCCATTTTTTTCTTTTTTTTTTAAATTGCTACTTTCCACACTTTCATCTACACTTTGTGCTTTAAGTTATCCATCCTTCATTTTGTTCTTTGATTATCTTGCCTTTTTTATTTTCAGGCTTTCTTTCTACTACCCCACATTGTTTATTTTTGATTATTTCCATTAATAATTTCTTTCATCTTTCTATGCTTTCTTCTTTCATTCCATTTTTCTTTTATCTTTCCCTCCTTATTTTTGTTTTTGATGATTCGATATGTTATGTCATTAGATGGTCCAATTGTTTATCCTTCCCTTTGTCTATCTATTGTCCCATCCTTCTTTCCTTTCTTCCATTTGTTTATCTTTTATAATTTCTTTGTTCCCTCTTCCATCATTCCTTTCTTTCTTGTGTCCTCCCTACATAATTGATATTTTATTTTTATGATGTGGAACAATGCGTCTAGCTCATATAAAATTACGGTGGTTTTCTCCGGTACTTTGGGTTCTTGCTGATTTTTGACACATTTTCTTTGTTTCATTTTTTTTCCTCCCTAACCTGTTGAATTTCAATGAAAAAAAATCATAAATCAGAATAAAACAACTATTTGCTTCTTAGTTCTAAAAAAAATCATTAGAAAAACGCCTAACCTGACAAGCTAAAGCAATTACAATGAAATCTTAAAACTGTATGTTTTACTGAGACATTTGCCAGCGACAGGCAGTAATTACTGACAGCTTTATGTGGCAAATTTGAGATACAATGAAATGGGAAAATGTACTTCTTGCTGTCACCGCTAACGAAAGAACAAAAGGAAAAGTAAATTACTCAACGGCAACAGTTTTGATCAGAAAAAACTAAGTCTTCTGAAAGGTTCTTTGTGCGGACGGCGGTAAAGACCAAACGTGTTGATAACAGTGCCATTCAGCAATGGACAGAGACCTGTTGGTCCAATCAAACCCCCCCAAATAAATCGATCAATACCCAATAGTCGTACAACATGATCCCTCTTTAATTAAAACCCAAGCATCAGCCCTCACGATGAGAGTCGACCAGTTAATGAACGAGCAATACGAGCGGAAAATTAGCAGTCGAAAGACGTCTGACGGCACATCGTGAGACAACAGCAGTGATCAACAAATAATTAGGTTCTATAGGCGTCTGAAACGAAACAAAGGGTGCAATCACAGAGGAAGAGAATCGGGGTGTGATGATGGATCACAACTGGAAGGGGAAACATTTTCTGCTGTCTTTATTTTTTATCAGATCCTTGTCCAGCATCAGGAGGCAGAGTTTGCATGAAGACGTTGATGGCTGCTGCTTTTATTGGAGACATATGGGAGCGTCGCAGTGAGAGCTGGTGATTATCAAATGTCTCAGAACTTTTTGGGCAGTTTTGCCTTTTTGTGATTTGATGTCACTATAATTAGGTGAAGCATGATGTTGTAAAGTAAACTCATAAGTGACAATAATTGATGCACTTTTTTAAAAAAGGGACAGAATTATGTATTTTCCTGACACAATGTCATTTTACAATACAATATAGTAACTATGTTACTGGTAGTTGCTATAAAAAAACAGGACAAAAATTTGACTTTGCAATTGAACGGAAGTTGGGCCTCTGTTCCTTTAAGAAGCTCTTGTTCTTTCAGACACTTTGTCTTTAGGAAGTCATTACAACAATCCTCTTCCATTATACTGTTTACAGATGTTCGTAGGAGTGTTTTTCTGCTCAAATGTCACTATAAGTATCATAATTTTGTAAAGAGGTTAAGCATTATTTTGTAACCAATATTCATTCAGGTGACAATTGGTGCACTGTTTGGTTTGTTTTTTTATACAGAGCATATTATGTATTTTCCAGGCACACTGTGCCATTTAGTAGCACAATGAAGTAGCTATATTATCTTCAGCTGCTGTGAAAATACTGTATATGAAATATGACTCAAAAGACATTTTACTTAACAATTGAGCGCCTTGAAAATGGGCGTCTGTCTCTTTAAGAAACTCCTTCTCTTTCTGGCATTCCGCCTTCAGGAAGTCAATACCTCAAGTGGCAGTATTATGATTTCCAGTGACATAGCATCTGTCAGGAAGCGGTTTGAGGTTGGCGGACAGGAAACACGAGGCTTACAGCGTCTAGTCATACTTGCAACTTTATTCCTCATCTCAGTTCTTCAAATCAGTAGATTGGAACACACTTGAACCCACCGAACGGAAAAAATCCCCAGAGAGCTGGATGACTCAGGTAAAACCCAGACGAGACTCCCGCGCCCCATCTACGGTGCGTTGTACATAAATAACAAAGCGAACAGGTGAAACCAATAATCAATTAGCGGACCAATGAAAAACCCAACCATAACCTAAACTAAACACTCAACCCCAGAAATAAACCCAAACAAGACAGAGAACACAAAAATTCACACTCAAAAACTCAACATATGACAGCATCATTTTATAGCATAAGCAAGTAATTCTGTTACCTTTAGTTGCTATGAAAATGCTGTATATATGAAACACGACTTAAAAGAAATTTGACTTTGCAATTGAACACCTTGAGAATGGGCCACTGTCTCTTTAAGAAGCTCCTACTCTTTCTGACTCTGCCTTCAGGAAGTCTTCGCAATAAAACACAGTACTGCCCCTTTAAAGATACCTGAATGACATCACTTAATTTCCCTTTGGGATAAATAAAGTACTTTTGAATTTGGTTTCTAACCCAAATAAATTCCACTCTATAGAATTTTGCTTCAATGTTGATATGGATTTTAGTCTCACAACAACAAAAATCCCAGTAAAGTCCACTGCAGTTGTGATCGCAGTGTATTGAAGGGAGTTAATACTTTTGCAATGCAAGCCACACACACTTTACATTATACGGCGGTGAAGCCGAAAGGGTTTTCAACACAGGAACACACACGCCCACACATTTAAGCCCACATAATCTCCTCTGCACTTTAAAATGAATAGATTTTTAATCCCGGGGCCAAGTCAGGAGATTGAAGCGTCGCCATTAAAAAGCCAGGTCAATATGTACTGAAGGAAGCCGTCTTCCCCCGTCAGCCCCTCCCCGCCTCGGGCGTCCCGCTCTCACCGCTCTGCATGGACACCTCGGCAGCCGGACGCCATTAGGGAAGAGTCCGCCGCAGCAATACTCATAAATATTGACTTGGTTTCGGTGTTTCCCCCCTCAGGAAGCGCTCGAAACAGCAGGTACTGCATTAACGCACACGGCAAACACGAGCCTCGGTCAATACTGAGGAAGCTGCTCCGCTTAACACGACACCCCGGTTTGCGCGTGCAGAAAGACCGCCACAGGATCAAAGGCGTTGTCATGGAGAATATCTAATTAGCAGCTGTGTTGAATGTCTTTTTCGTGGGGAAAAGGGAAACCAACTAAGGGTTTATGAATTTCTTTACATCCTACGTTTTGGGTTTTTCCATACGAATTGATGTGACATCTGGAGAAACCGAGCTGCTTCCTTCCGGGCCCGCAGTGCAACGCTATCAAACCCGCACCTGAATGAATCCAGTTCAGTGGATTGTATCCTCCTCCTCCCGCTATAGGTACGGTTAATTAAAGATTAATTAAAGTTTTTGTTCCCCTGAATGCGAGCGGAGATTATGCGCAGCTCTCTCTCTTTTTTTAATCTGTAAGGAAGTCTCCTGGTTTGGACCTGTTAATCAATCTTATTTGGAAGTTCACTAATTACGTTCTCCCGTTTCACAAGGTCGGGAGCGGCGAATTAGTCGAGGCGAAGCTCATATTGCTACGGCAAGGAGAGGCAGTTAGGTGGAAGAATTAAGTCATTCTTTGAGGGAAAATGAGGTTTGAAACCTGCCTGGTGTTGGATGGATGGCGGCTCATCGTGAATCGTTGGGTTGCGAACAGATTCAGCCGCTGTCCAGTGGTGTAGGGTCTCAGAAAAACACCAGACAGCCCTTGTGTATGTCTAAGTTATGTGGACATATGAATATTTTATTAAAATTACCTGTAAATAATATTAATCAAAAAATGCAAGTTCTGGTCACGAGTAGATAAGGACACCCTCACATTCATGTTAATTTCCCATGATTAGAACATTGTAACTCTTTTCTCTACAATTGCAGGATAAAATGCCAAATTCATTGTAACTTCACCAATTTAAAGGTACTTGCCCATCACTAGTTGTTCTAGACCTTTGACCTAATCTAGAAACCGGGTGTGGCCCCTTTAAAATGAGATTTGATTAAACGATATTTTCAAAGATGTCATCTTCGAGTACAGACAGAGCCTATGGACTTCAAAAAGGTCCAGATATTATTTTACTATTTTGGGTTAAATTACTGAGACATGAAAACATTCCCAGTGTTTGGAGTGAAGTTTTTCCACTAACTATTATTTCTACCTTTAGACAATAAAACATTTATGGACTGATGGTCAAAGCATTTTTCTGAGTAGAAATTTGGCAGCTTTAGCACCAGGCAATGAATTAGCTTCTTAGCTTCTACTAATTAGTTTTTCTAGAGTGCATATAAATAGCTACTCTCCTTTGTATTTTCTATCTAGAGTTTCACCTCTGCCACCTCTACTTTCAATGTATGTAATCATTTGCTTCTATAAAATCAACCACTTGTTAAATTGCCAATAGATTGTGTTAACCTATAAACTCATAACATGTTGGAGGTTGGTGTTTTTAAGACAAAATAAGTCCAATTTGGTCTGATCCGTTGTTGGACTGACCATTAGCTTCACCGTCTGCGGCCAACTGATTTGTAATTTACACCACATGAAAACGGCAACAGTTACTGGCTAAGGTCAAGATTTGAACTGTTAGCAACCATTTAGCAAAAACTCACTTTAAATCTTCTCTGTAAAATACAGGAACAGGCCTGCTTAGTGTAAACCTTCAGTCCAGGTATGGCAGGTTAGCTGCTATGTTTGGCTCAAACACAAGGAGGGTAAACACAATCTGTGATGGGACCAAATTACTATTTATTATATATTTTTTGCAATTTCACTGACATCTTTTATGGTTATTTGAGAGCCTGAATAAAACATTGAAAACATAAGACTCAGTTTATAATAATAACTGAAATGCCTACAGAGAATGGAATAATCAATACTGCATTACACAGGCATAAATTATGTCCAGTGAAATAAACAAACAGATGCTATAGCTTATGCTTGTTCTTTTTAGGTTTCTTCTATGAACATAACTAGTGTTGTTAATAATCTATTAATTATGTTGTATTTTTCCAGTGAGACACCAATTATTACTACTAAAAAAGAAGCTATTAATTGGTTAACCTGTTGATATTTTTTTTAATAAAATTTGTCCATCCATTGAGGGACGCAAAAGTGAGTAGATATTTAGTGGATGATATGACAAAGTCTTTGCCCTCCATTCTTTAGGTGTTATTTAGGGCAACATGAACTCAAAATTCAAATGCGGTTTAGGTCAAAGTATGTTCATATGTTAGAAGCCATGGGTCATTTCCCTTCCACTTCATAATTATGCACAACTATGTGCAGCTGCACCCCTAGAAACTTTAGAAATACATGAAATCTATTGAGGGTCTTTTCTGGGGGTCTCAGTGAGGTGAGAAGCAATTTTCCACATGAGGTCATGGCCCCTCCTGCCCTCCATGTAGGATCACCCCTTACATTCTGTCACTATATCAGAAAAAAAATCCCAACAAAATGCAAAATAAGTTTGTGGTTGTAACTTGATGAATTGCAAGAAAGTGTACAAGTGGTTTTCCAAGGCACTGTGTGTCTACAATGTAAGTAACCCAGAGCTAAAACAGAGATTATAGTGGAGCAACTGACAGGCATCACATCAAACTGACAGTTTAGCCATTGTGTATTTCTTTGGGGGCGGGGGGTTATGTATGTAAATGATTTAAGTCGAATAAAGCAATCAGACCTGCTACTTCTAAATAAACCATTCACAAAGGTCATGTGTGCAGATGAAAGATCTCAAAAACAGTTTTTAATACTTCATGCGTTGTGATTGACAACTTAGTTGAAAAATACCTTATTAGCGTCGGATGAGCCTCACTGTTAGGAAATAACTGAGCTAAATGTTTAATGATGTTTGTGTTGGTGTTGAAGTTTGCTCCGTGTGCTTGGTGTCTGAAAGAGAGTGACAGCATAAATTTACAAAGGGGCTCATTAGCTGCCATTTTGAGAAAAAAAATGAACTAAAATAGCAAGTGTTATGATTAATTCATTATGTTGTTTTAGCTGTCATTAAAGAAAGGTTTGACTCAGAATTGGTTTTTTTCTCTCTTAGGATGAACTTATTTGTATTTCATCTATTCTTTATTCTAATGAGAAGTTGGCATTTTAGTTTATAGTGACCTAGAAATATGTACAAAGAAGATAACAGCTTTCACGTATTAAGTGAACGTGAACCGGAGACCTTTCCAAAAGCAGGAAGTTGACTAAAGTGCAGAGCATTGTGGGTAAATGAAACCAAAACAAACGTGCTAGTCTACTGCTAGTGGGAGAGATGACACATGGTCGTTCACCAAAGACGAAAAAAGAAACCTTACAACCACTAAAACCTGATGCTACTCTATTTTTGTTTACAGTTTGTGAAGAAGGAAGTTGCACTCATGTCGTCTTCTGAGGTTTTTGTGTCGTTTTCTCGTCTGGCTCTTGTTGTAGTGCCACCATAGGCAAGGAGGTGAGCAGGTTTTTCAATTGGTTTGGGCCATTTCACACAGTGAGGTATGAAAGTGAAACACACTAACTGAAAATGTGACAAATATTGTAATTTTGGCCCCCAATCACACCGAGTGTGACAGATTACCAGGTGTGAATGTGTCCTAAAATAAGGTTAATTATTGTTTTGTATGACTCCATACAGCTTCTGTGTGGAAGTACAATAAATTGCTGTTATTAAATATAAGGCAAAAACACAATTTTTTAAAAGAAAGACAACAACAAACACGCACACATAGGAGTTTAGATTCAGATGTTTTCAGATTAAATACATCATATTGCATTGTACATTGTATACAATGTATACATGTATACAATGTATACATTGTACATTGTATACAATGTACAATGCAATATGACAATATGACAATGTGAAAAGTACATGGTATGCCATGTACTTTTCAGTCATGTTGTGGTTATAATTAAATATGCTTATGCTGTTTGTCCCTCTGGTTTCTTTATTTTTTTCTCTTTCTGCAGGTGGAGAAGCAGACTTCTGGGTGTCTTGTATATTCTCTCTCTCTCCTCTGCTCTCCCTTTAAACATTTTTCTCCCCTGTTTTTCTCTCCCTCCTCTTCCATGTGGCAAAACTACATCTTACACATTTCATATTTTTATTTGTAAAGAGCTTTAGAGCCCAACAAGAGACATTGGGGACGAAAAGACATCAAATAGTCACAAATTGGATCACTGGATTTTTATGTTGTCAATGCTTGCTAAGCAAATTGCAGAATGTTTTTCTCTCGCTTCCTCTCCTCTTGACCAGTTTCAAATTATGCATAACTATGTGTGAAAACAGTATATTATGCTGTTTGTGTGGAGCAGCAGCCCGGAGATTAAATTCCATTTTGTGTTATTTTATTTATTTAGGCCCCGGGAACATCACTGATCAAATATAACCCTGAAATCTAAAGGATTTTTTTTTCTGCTGAGGCAAGAGGAAAATCCTCCACTTTCCTTTTGTAACTGGTGAACTGTGCTGAGTTATTGTCAATCTTTGAACATTATTATTAAAAGAGAGACATGCACTTCTCACTCTAGGAAAAATATATGTGAGTAGAATCACGTTTGTTTTTAGCTGTAAATAAGCCCAGATGGATAAACTTAAAGTTGAGAAAAATATTACACAAAAATTAAAGTCACAAATTGTATTTAGATCTGCCTAACAGAAAAGCTCATGAAAGCATTAGCTTTTGAGATATTAGCGCACCAAACAATTACAAAAGCCATTCTTTTATTTTTTTTAATTTACCAATCAGGAAATTAGATGTAAAGAAGGGAATACTTTACCAATATTAGCTGTGTGATTTGTAGACTGTAGATGCTCAGTGTCATTAGATGAAAAGGTGAAAACAAAATTATTCCTTTTAGTTTTTAACAAAAACCTACAGCAGTGGTAAAATAATGTATTAAAAAAACAATATCAAATGGTATCAGTGGAGCCATTTTTGTGGGAGATCCATCAAGGGACGCAAGAGTGAGTAGAGATCTTTAGTTGCCTAACAATAATCAATTTTAAAAATTACTTTAATAAAATCAAAATTATGAGAAAGTTGTAATGTGAGAATGAAGTCATACAAGAATAATGTCAAAATCTTTGATTTTCTCATAACTTTATTCTTATTTCAACATTCTTAGAATGTGATTTTATTGTAATTTTTCGACTTTATTCTCATATTATTTAGACATCCTCAAACAACTTTCCTCATAGTACTATGACTTTATTCTTATAATTTTTTGACTTTATCTTTTATTTTTATGGCCTCGATACTTCATCATAGGATTTTGACATTAGTACCATGCTATTTTCTGTCTTCTGGATGACATAGCACAAGATATTTCACATCAAACAGAACACTGTTTAGTTGCTGTTCCATAAAAAGCCCCTTTTGCTTGTGACTGTCCCTTTCGGCTCCTTCAGATTAGCCACAATTAGCAAACACTTGGTGAAACTTTGCTTCTGCTGAGCTGATTGCAAGAGCTCCTTCTCTTAAAGCAGGGGTGCCAAACTCCAGTCCTGAAGGGCCGCTGTCCTACAGTTTTTAGATGTGCTACAGGTACAAAACACTGGAATGAAATGGCTTAATTACTTCCTCCTTGTGTATATCAGTTCTCCAGAACTTTGCTAATGACCTGATTATTCTATTCAGGTGTGGTGCAACAGAGGCACATGCAAAAGTTGCAGGACAGCGGCCCTCCAGGACTCCAGACAGGAGTTTGACACTTCTGTCTTAAAGGGTTAATTGAGGAGCCATGTGGTGATGACTTCCTGAAGGCATAGTTTCAGAAAGAGCAGGAGTTCCTTAAAGAGACAGAGGCAAATTTCTTATGAGTCATATTTAATATATGTTGCATTTTCATACCAACTGAAGCAAACAGTTACTTGATTGTGTTTTGAAATGGCATATGTGGCTAGAAAATATGTGGCTAGAAAACATAATACTGCTTGATGATTGTTTGAAATTTTTATTTTTTTTTTTTGGTTTTTGGTCAGAAGAAGCCACAATTTATTGATCCTGATTGGTTTGTAAAACAAATAAAAATGGTAAAAGATTCTACGGGTTCAACGGTGACATGGCTGGTCAGATACAGTCTAATAGCATCTCCAACTTTAGTGAAACTTAATAACAACTAGAGCCATGTTCTCCCAGTGGAATATGGAATTAACATCGAAAATGGTCATAGGACCGATAAGCTCTCACTGTATGAGATCTATGACGTGTGAAGAGTCGTACATCAGTTTGGACAGTAATGTGTCTCAAGCTGACTCGGCGCTGTTCTAGTGCTACATTTAATCGGGAGACTATTGAGTCTGAACCTCTGTGGTTAACGTATCATGCAACTCTTAGTCTTACAAGGGACTTTAAATCTCGTGAATGAAACAAAAATGCAGTCTGCACACCGCCAAACTGAGTGTTTATAGCACTAAATTGTTTTTGTCATCAAACTGTATACAGTATGTGTATCCATTGAGTTGGTAAGCCATTTTTTATTTTCTTAGTGACTCTCTCCATGGACCAGCTGGACAGTTAGATGGGCTCAGAGGACTGTAAACTCAACTGTCCTAATAAAATTAATGTCCCTTATAGTCTGAGCTGGATGGTTGTTTTCTTCTACGGGGAAAAAAGCTTGATTTATCAGCAAAGACTGGCAGAGAGAGAAACCAATAACTTTCAATTTCTTTGTTCTCTTAAACAAAACAACTTCTACATCAATAATGCATGCTGGTTTTAACGTTGCGTGCCACAAATTTGGGACTCCGAGTCATTTGTGTTCGCCGTAACCTTTGGAATGTGAAATGTAATATAAATTTCCCACTAAAGTTTGAGTGTGCCGAAAAAGGGAATCTACTCAGTGAGAGGCTGCCGAGACTCTAGCAAGCAAAACAAAAGAACGTCAGACAATAAAGTCCATTCATCTTGGAAAGTATTGCTGAATCGGTAAAGAGCTTTGCAAACGCTAATTAAATGCCTTAGATGATGTTTCTTGTGTCAGCAAACAACCAAGAAGAAATAAATCAATTTGAAACAAGAGGGGGGTAAGAAACTATTTACTGAAGTTTTGGGAATGAGGCATCAGCTAAATAAAATATCTACAAATATACATTACATGGTTAAGGTGGATTTGGGAAGTCAAAGTAGGTTAGGTGCAGTTGAGCCAAAGTGGATCTCAGGGTTCCACCATCACCTACCAGGCTAACACCTCTAGCCAGGACCGGACTTTACTTATAGTGTTAGTCCTAATGGGTAACGTCTCTCCCATACTTCATCCCATACAACTGATATGCAATCATGTGGTTACGGGACTTTCTTACTCAATCACATTGGTGTTCCACTCCATCCCTTCATCCTCTTCATAGTGTCAAACTCATGCATTGCTGTTTGATATGGACAAACTTTAGTAATTGGGTCAAATGTGAAACCTCAACAGAGTCCACACCTCCAGGAAGCAATCATTTCTGAACAGTCAAGAGTCCAGACCATCTGAACGAAGCAAAGCGTAGAGCAAGTGGCTGATTTTTACCAGGCTAGTCCGAGTGCATTTTTTGCAATCCCAGGTTGTAATAACTAAGCCAGCGGGGCCATTAAACCTGACTTGAACTCCAGAGAACAAGTGATGAACTTCTTTAAGGCCCAAAGCATCTCCATCCATTAGAGTGACACCAAGGAACAAAATTCTGTTCCTCCTAGGAACAAAAGACAAACCAGCAATAGAAATTCGGTTTGACAACAGGCATAAAGTTTTGGTGACAAAAAAAAGTGTGAGGAAGCAAGGAACAAGTGATGAAAGCAGAAATTTTCATCAGAGCAGAGTAAAGTAGCAACATTTAAAGGACAGGATTACGAATGTGGACACTGATAACGATCCTGAGCAAGTCCTGTCATTTGTTCACTTCAACAATAGGAGTTAAAATGTTAGCTCTATGAACAGGCAGGAATCCTCAAATCAGTTTAAAAAATAAATGTATTGCTTTATCAGAAACCTGCTGAAGAAGGAGAAGAGTTTGAGTTGAAAGGTCACAACCTTATCGACATTAACTGCAAGAACAAAAAAGACAGGGTGTGGCACTGTCGATTAAACGAAGTATAAACTATAAGATTTGATATTATAGAGTGTGTAACATAAAAATAAATCCTGAGCTGTGTACATAGAATCTCAGGGTAGAACATTTTACTAAATTTAATTAGCATAATTAACCAAAAGGTCGTGTTTATCCAAGATTATAAAATTGACTTAATTAACCCTAAAAAGCACATAATTACTGAGAATGTTACCAACACAAAGTACAGCACAAGTTTAGACCGACTTATTACAACAACCCTGTGTGATGTAAATCAACAACATATTCACAAATTGTATGAAAGGTAGTTTACAAAGTGGGTTAGTGGTGTGAAAGTTTTTTGATTCTTAACTGTCTATGAAAAAGAAACATGGTGCAAAAAAATGACAAGGAAATAAAAAATATGATTTGTGAACTGAAACAAAAGGCACAAAATTGAGAAACTTACACTAAGACTGCATATGACACTTTCCTCTAAATAGCTAATATATGACAAAATAATTCAAATTAACAGGATCAGTTCAAGAGGCCACGGATAAAAATACCCCAGAGAAATACTTGTATGAAATAATAACATTTGCTATTAAAAATTAAATGATATAGTTTGGTATAAAAATGGGAGCTGTTGAACATAGTGAAAAAATTATAAATAAGCAGTAATATGTACAAATGGCACTTGTGGTGTTCCACAGGGATCGGTGTTTGGCTCCAAACTATGTATGTACAACATGTAAGGCATTGTAGCAGGCTGAAATTAATCTTGCCTGCAGATGACATCAATGAATGTCATCAGCAACATTTAATTTGTGATATTTTAAAACTCAAGAATACCTGTGGATATAAATATACGGATAAATATTGATAGTACAAAAATTAATACAACACATAATGTAATGCTGAACCTCAAAGTCAGCTGGAAATCTGACAAATGAGACATGTAAAAATTAAATTACTAAAACCTATTGCAGTTTTGGGTAAAAAACAAAAGGACTGGGCCACAGATAAGTTAACATTTTGAATATATGGGGAAACTAATTCTGAAACCCACAACCATATTACATATTGTTAAAAATGAGCAATAAAATGTGTAAATAATAAGAGGAAACTATTTGTGCTCTCTGTATTGCAAGAGATTTAAACTTTGCTTGGTGTTCCTACAAATCTTCACTTGTGTAACACTGAAAATGAAAAATTTAGAACCACAGAGTGTATGTTTTAATGTATGTTTAAATAATTAAGAAAGGTGACATAATGAGAAGAGGATAATAAAGTTTTATCTCTTCTTTTTTTCTAAGAGTCTGACTTGTATTTCCGATTAGTTTTGGGGGGGGGTTGTATATATGAAACAAATCAGTAAAAATAAATTTAAATACAGATTCTATTGTCTGTGTTGAACTAAAATGCAACAATTTAAATAATGTCAAAATCTTTTTATGCGCTCTGGTGTTCCCATTACCCCATTATGCATTCATGACTCATTCATTATTAAACAGTTCTTTTCTTTCACTGCAATGGCAGCCACAGAAACATGATGTGATAAAACTTTAATTAAGCCACAATTTCTGACTTTGCACCATAACCAAATTCTAAAGATCACCTCAGAACACATCGGACAGCTCAATGCAGGAGCAGTCACAACAATTCAACTTCGTCACAGAACAATCACAAACTTTAGTGTAGTCTTATGTGGATTTTGACATGATAGGTAGATTAAGTTTAATAACAAACAAAGCAATATGAACACTAATATTACTATGAACAACTAGACTTTTAAAGATCAGAGAGGTGAGAGAAATAAATATCGGTTGCTAGAATCGGCCCAGTTTTATCTGTTTGATCGATTCTGATATGTTAAATGGCTGATACCGATACCTTTATTAGTGACAATGTATCGTGCAGCTCAAGACTGAACCAACTAAATGAACATAAAGTCATCTAAAATGACCAAAATTGCGGCAGCCAGCAAAAACAACGAACTAACATCTGTCCAGCGGAAGATCCGGATAGCAAAAAACATCGAGTATGGAGTCCAGGTGTGAGATGATGTGCTCGAGAGAATCTTTCCTGGCTGTTCTCTGCGCATAAAGTTGAAAATGTCTGTAATTTGTAAAGATTGCCGCATTTTCCGCACTATAAGGCATACCTAAAAACTTTCAATTTCCTCAAAAGCCAACAGTGCGCCTTATAATCCGGTGGACCAATATTAAGCCACAACAGGTCTAGCAACTACATTAAGCAGCTGCCGACCTCATTTTCAGCCATAGAAAAAGAAGCGTGCAGTGCATGCTGGGATAGTTGTCAGAACACTGGTTTGTTAATAAAGTTTGACTGACCTATCTACCTACTGATCGACTAGAATCAGGTCGTCATGTTCACCACGTTCTCCACGAACATGCTGTGCACGAACGGAGATGTGTCACCATCGTCCAGCTACGCCCCGGCCCAGTCACGGAAGGCTCTCCTCACCGACTGGAGTTGGACTGTTTTGTTGACATCCTTTTGTCAACAAAGTGGCTTTATATATTCATCCGGGGTGCTTCAACTTGGGTTACCAAGGGACCAGCACCTATACATTTAAAGCCAGGGGGAAGAGAGACAGAGACTGCGGCGGCAGCATGTTGGTTGGTCTGTGTTACCCAGAAAGCAGTTGGGCACAATATCGAAACACCAACACCATGAGTGAAACAATGACTTGGGCAGGATATTATATAAAGTACTCTGGGACTACTTCTTTATTATTACACATCCACATGTGGAACCTGTATGGGAACAAATCGTGTCCCGTACAGGTTCAATATGGGACGGATGGCAACCCTAACTGTAGCATCTGTTCTATGCGCCTTATAATGCGGTGCGCCGTATATATGAAAAAAGTTTTTAAATAGGCTATTTGTTGAAGGTGCACCTTATAGTGCGGAAAATACGGTAAATCTGAAGGCATAGATGACCTTCAGATTTTTTCATTACCATTTAAGAAAACCAGTCAAAGACAGAATTATTTGATTAAGGTGACCCGTGATGAACACACACTAATTACAAGCAAACAGGTCACAGGGAGAGAGTATGTGTAGCTTGTTTTGGATGACCTAAGTCCATGTGTATCAACTTATGTTGATACACGAGTGTCTTTTATCAGGTCATAACTTCTAGAATAGATAGCCTTTCAATCAGTATATGTTGGGTTGCTTCTGCATTATGATCTACATTTCCAGAGGCATAGCTCAAAAATCTGACATCCTGTCAACTTCTGTAAACACACTTGATGTAAAACAATTTAGGAGGTGAAATCAAGACAGTGTCATTTATGTGAACATTTATCTGCTACATCACTACCAGGCTGTCTGCGGTATAAAGTCTTTCAAACCTCTCTACTCTCTCTGTGGGGTCATTTGTTCTCAGAACAGACAACCATGCTGCTAACAAGCCTTTAAAGGAACATTATGAATTATAATTTAAGAACATTATATGCTAATTTCTCCAGGGGTAACACCAGCAGCCAGATTCTGCTGTGCTCTGTGTGAGGCCTTTTACATTCCTTCCCCCTCTTCACACACAGTCACAACAGAGCGAAACCATCACATCCCTCATTGTGCTGCTGCAGCCTATATTTTCACGCTGCGGTGAGTGGGAACCTGGCGGACTGTGATGGCAAGTGTGAATCATTCCAGTCATTTTTTGGCTCAAGCATTATTCCAGCAAGGAAGACACTTATTACCCTAGTAGGGCAGTTTGGACTCATTCAGATCCCTTGACACCTGCCTGCTCTGGAGGGCATTATTCCTTCAATGCGCCTTTTAAGCCTCAAACACACACGAGTGAACTAATAACCACCCACGACCCCATAAAGCTTCACTGAGAGGAACGTGCACAAAATGAGCAGCACTCTTACAAAGCCGTGCTCTCTTTATTCTGTACCTCATCAAGGCAGGGCCTGGGTTCCTCAGACTTCCATCACCTCTTGTAGTTCTATATCATATACCCAGGAAATGTTGTTTTCTTGAGGAAACCAGTCACTGTGCTACAAAAGACAATGTCCACCTTCACCCACTTCTCAGAATGCCACTCCTGTTTAATACTCCGCTGATTCAAGCAACCTCCACTCTCCACTTCCTTCAGAGATCTGGAAACAGCTGCTGTGTGGACTCTTACTGATACCTTAGGTGTACCTCAAACATCACTGAGGGGATGTTGGTAGTATGGAAAGCCTAAGCATCTCTGAAGACGCAATCCTCTAATGAAAGGCAGTTGCATTGTAAGTATGTCACTCAAGCCTTCTTGCATGGAGGGTTTTGGCAGTTGTAGGATTTCTCTTTTGTCTTAACTAAAGGACCACGAGACATTTTTTCCGCTAGCGCTGGACGCGCGCGTTTGTTTTGTTTGATTTAACCAGAACACTCTGTACTGTAGTTCACTTCCTGCTTTTGGAGCGGTCTCTCATCTGCTTGGTACTGCACCAAAGTCCAAATCAACCAAATATAAGATTTTAGGTGGACCAGAGTTTAGTTTCTTGCTTGAGTCCGGCTGCGTATTCAGTCCTCCCCAAACAAACCAGACTTTCAAGGCAAACGAACTTGAGCTTGATTAAAGTGGATAAAACAGAGCTGGTGTTAAAGCACCCTTAGGTGGATTTGAGTTGTGTACAGTCTCTAATTGACCACAAAGAACATGTTGATGAATGGAGGAAAGCCCTGACATATGTAATAGTAATGGGAACTGATTGTTTGTGTTTTAGTAAGGTTGTGGGAGAATGTGTGGAAATACACTCATGACTTTTACATGTGTGGAAACGTTGCAGCACTCAGCTGTACCACGCCGTCATCCTTCGCCTCAGCAAAGTCTCATGTGAGCTTAAGCTGCTATTCAACCCAGGTGGAGGATTATCCTCTCAAGCAGTCTCATGGTGATATTCATTGCTCAGTCTCTGACCAAGTGATGAAAATTGATTGTCACCTGCTGCACCCTGAAGCAGCTCTCACATTTTCTTATTTCTCTGAGGTCAGGCACAGGTTGTAATGGAGGCTGATGTGAGTCTACCAGAATAGAATCAAGCCAGACAGTCTTCTTTTCCTTTTTATTCTATGAAGCCTCATGTCTTACCCTTGGGTTTTTTAGAAAAGAGCTCGGAACAAAGTGAATCTTCATCAATTTATGAATATCACTAATTAGTTGAGGGGCCATCCTGGTTAAATGACTGGTTTGTCTGAGCACCAACTTGAAATGGATTGAGGGTTATATTATTTCCAGGATGCTCTTTAGAGTATGAGGATGATCACCCCCAGGTAGATGGGTGTGTTTGATAACTTAAATAACCCAGTTACATAGTTTATCATCAATAAACATTGATTTGGGGTGTTAGTTAGCTACACTTTAACGAGATACGAGATAACAAGGGTAAATTCAGTTGCTCTGTTTTAGTCTTTTGAGTGTTCAACCCTTGTCTATCATTAAACATGTCAAATTTGGAAATGTTGGTAGAATTTTGGAAATAAAAGTTTTAAGATACGTCTCTACATTTTCCACGATATACACATTGGAGGCTGTTGTTTTGGTGCTAGCATGACAGCGAGCTTAACTCTGTGATCCTCTTCATATTAAAATAAAGTTCAGCTTTATCGGTGCTGTTTGCTCACAAACTGATATTAGGTTTTCTCCTGGCTCCTAACATGAATATTTAATAAAGTCCAGATATATCAGAAGATGAGAAAGAAGACATTTTAGATACTTATAGAATAAACTGGAATTGATCAAATATATATTAATACTGGGAATAATATATATAAATAAACATTCTTTATCATATCAAGTTAGGAACAGATGTGACAGATATTACAGTAAATTTTGTTTGGCACAAGCATTCTCTAACTAAACATTAAAATAAACAAGAAAATGATCCAGAGCAATACAAAAAAGTTAGGGGATGTATTGTTTTACAACTGTCAAAACCTTTTCATTATGAATTATCTTGGAACTATTCTGAAAGTGTGCTGGAAATACAATTGCAAAGATAAACTGAAAAATGTTGATCTGAAGTGAAGCGTGTAAAAGGCTGGTGCCAACCTGCTTGAGAGAAGATCCTCGCTGAGATTAAAGACTTGCTCTTTTTATATATATATATATATATATATATATATATATAATATAAAATATTTGACTCTAATAACCAGTCTGTTTGCAATACCTGTGATCTGTTCCAAGGCAAACTTTAATACCCTGCTGCTCCTGCTGGGAACTCTGGCTCCAAATGTGACTGATCTGGAATTCCGCGCGTGGCAGCTATCGAGGCTTTGTCTCCGAGAAACTTTTCGCTGGAGAAGCTGCACAGTTTGCGGCGCAGATATATGCAGCCTAATGCAAACGGCTTTGGACTGATGATTGCCTGTTGTTTAGTTGGATATCTGATGAAAATTCAAAGTGAATTCTTTGCACTGGTTCAGAATAATGCAAAGCATGACATGCCTTTACATTCTGTGGCCTATTCCAGTCTTTTATGTTAGAAGCCAACTCAACAGGGCGTTGGAGGGACTTAATATACCTTAATTTTTTTTGTTACTCATTGAGTTATGCATAACATTTTCTATGTATCCCAGAAATTTTGACTTTGTATATGAACAAGCCTTCCTATGAAATTTTTTGCAATGTCTTTGTTCCTGTCACTCTTCCATAAAAGCCAGAATTGTTGAATATACGGCTAGTAATTGTGTTTTATATTAAATACAATGTTTTTCTGCTATTTTTGTTTGAGGTAAATATTACCATTTAGGGTCTTAATTTTATTATTTAGTTGGGTAGTTGGATCCAGTCCCAAAAAAAATCACGTTCGCATACTGAAAAGCAAATAAATCTGGACGCTAACTAGCTAGTCAGTTGTGAACCAATTAAGATAATGTTAGCAATTCAAATTAACTAAAAATGAAAATGTTCATATCAGTGGGATGCAATGCTGTGCTGCTGAATGTTCAAGAAATCAATTTCACAAAAAGCCAATTTTCTGAAAATGCAAGACAAATGATGTCTGTGATCCTTTGTGGTGTTAGCTTTCACAAAGAAAACACTAACTCCTTTGTGAAAGCTAACACAAAATTAGCTTTCAGAAGTTAATTTTTGAAAGCTTTTGTCAGAATAAATCTTGCTTACACCACAGTCAGGGCCTTCTTTTTAAAACTCTAATGGCCTTTATTTGATAGTGAATTGACAGGAAAGTGGGTAATGAGAGAAGGTGACGATACCGTACAATACCAACTTTATTTATTAAGTTGGTATTGTATACCATGGCCGGGAATTGAACCTGCGACATCCGTGATGAGGACTAAGACTTCCATATGTGGCTTGTTTCAGAAATGGCAACAGAGAAGGTAAACAGCCATTCGGTTCATGTTAGCCACACCTCCAAATGCTGACTTAACATAAGATATTCCTTTATTAATCCTGCAGTGGGGAAATTTACATTGTTACAGCATTGTTACATTGTTAGGACAGAGCAGAACCAATATAAAAATCTATATATCTATATATA
>CAEGAF010121253.1:0-13957 GCA_903067075.1 Micropoecilia bifurca
TATATATATATAGGTCATATGAGAGCTGGCAGATTGTGCTGAGAGCAGCGCTCTTGGCGTGGATGTTACTGATGGAAAACATCTCGGTTAGCTTCTCTGTGAGAAGCTTCTAGAAAAGGAAACTGTATTTTCTACAGTTATACTAGTCGAGCTAATTGCTATATTACGATCTTGAATAACTGTGTAGCTGTGTAACAACGACTGTTTTCTCTAAAACGTTGTGGAAACACTTTCGCTACTGTGCTAACTGTGGAGCTAATTTTTCATCTAGTGGTTTTGCTAGTTGAAAATATTTAGTGTACTTAGATTTCCCCCTAAATTCATTTTATCAGATAATTTCTAAGGTGATAATTTACCTGACTGCTTTGTAAACTTTCAGCTGAATAAAGTTTGACATCTGTGTTGAAGTTTTGGTTACTGACGGTTAAGAATTCTTCAAGAGATGAATTCTTCACCCATGATGCAACGCAGCTGACATTTATTCTGTATCCAGAATGCATCTCTTAACAGCTTAAATATAATTATGTCTGGCAGAATCAGAAGAGTTAAGAACATTCAAAAACTATGAAACTGAAACAATGAGTGAAGGTCTGTTTCAAGAATCACTTTCTGGGGTTCAGTCATGCTGACAGGTGTGCAACAATGACTTTGGTCCATCACTGGATATTAATTCTCCAAGGCTTTTGGAACGTTCCAGTAAATTATTCAATGATTGAACAAGCTACCACATTACAGTAAATCAGAGCTTATTCACTCAAATATTAAACATTTTATAATTTGAAATGATTTGGTTGCTCACTTCCAGATCAAGTGTTGCATTAAAGAAAGAAAAATGCTAAGCTAGGTTAGATCTTTTTAGACTCGGTAATTAGAAATCTGCTGCAAAAATTTGTGATTGGTGCATCGCTCCTTCTCACACAGCTGCCTTAGGCTCACTAACTCCTTTAGTTTCAACAAAGTGACTTCTTGGATCTCATTTACTTCTAAATGCTGATTTGAAACATCAGATTGATTCATTCAATTCACCTTAAACTGTTTGAAGGATGGGAAAGGTAACAGCAATCTTAGCAAGGACAGTCAAGCCATGAATTCAAATCTACAGCTCTGTAATGAAGAATCTTTATTTCCTTCCTATCAAACCTGTGAGCAGCCGGAGTACAATGCTACCAGAATATTGGATTAGGCCTGCTGCAGGACTTTTGGAAGTTAGCAATGCCAAATGCGTCGCAGCTAACGTTCAGATGATGAATAGTCGGAGCAAATCAGAGGTCGTATGCCCTGCAGGAGGTGTGTAATGTGAGGAATTAGCCAACCTGTGCAGCAACACAATCTCACACTGCTAGAGGAGAATAATGCCAGGTTAAAAAACAAAACAGGAGCTGTAATCTTAGATCTACAGACCTTATTTCAGGCGTAACAAAATGTCTGAAAAACAAAAGAGTCAAGGTGTGGGAATTAAAGAGAGAAATCAATCCTACAAAGCGACAGTAAAGAGTTTTACATATGACTGCCTCCTGACTGCAATGTTAACTACAACGAACCTCATTTTTTGGTTCAGCTTCACTCGCCAAACCCCAAGTTTCTGCGTTAGGCTGAGGTATCAAACTAGTCAAATACCGCAAAACAGTGACACACGTCTATTTAGCTATTTTTGGCATCACACCAGTCATGTGATCAACAGACAGTTGTTACTAGTGGCGAAAACGAGGAAGAAGACAACAGGAAGTGGCAGGAGGATGATGGTGCGTTTTTGTTAGTTTTTCTAACAAAGTGCAGCTGGCTCCACCAGAGCTCTCAAAGCATCAATTCATAAAATGTTTTGTGTCAATCCAACGCGTTGAATCCACAACTCTTCTGTAAAATCATACTAAATTTTCCCCAAAACACCGTACACAAAGCCTCTCCCATTTTTCATTTAATGGAAATGCTGCAAATGTGAAATTGCAAATTTTCTTTGAAGGCCCAGAATGTTTTTGACTGTTTTTATTTCCTCAATAAAGCAAATTATTGTTTAAACAACTATTTTTGTATTTACTTAAGTTATATTTGTCTGATATTAACATTTGTTTGCTGATTTTTGTTTTGTGTGTGAAAAAAAACAGCAACGTAGAAGTCCTATCTGTAGATGCCTTCATTGTAACCTAACAATGCGCAGTAGTTTCCAGCTTCATCACGGTGTGTCGAGATGATTTGTGGAAACTCCATGTGGGTTTGGACACCACCTGTCCCTTTTAATGGTCCGTGTGCAGCCTTGCAGTGCGGCACAGATGGATCTACAGCAGGCGTACCGGATAATGGGAGCGGGCAGCGTGGCGGGCCGTCAGCATCGTGACCGTCAGCCCCCACATAACTCGCTGCTCTCATACACAGACGTCTGCCTGCTCCGGTCATCCATCAGAGAGTTTTCTTGCCAAGTCAACAGATTCTTGTGGTGGTGGGCGGCGAGGGCAGCGCCTCTCGGGTTCATTTCCAGCAGTAAAGGTGAGTGTGTGGAGGTTTTTGAAGGAGGAGGTGAAAGACAGAGCTAACCTGTCCAACCTGTCCATCCAGATGTCCTGATATATTCAGCAGGAGAAAAGTCTATTACAGTTAAGACAACAGCTGTAATATATTTCATTCAAAATTTGGTTTAAAATTCAACCCAATAATCATAGTTTTGACTTATATATTACTTATAACTGCCTATTTTAAAGTTCACACACCAAATATACCAAAATTATGCATTAATACACACACAGTGTGTATCTCAGTGCTACCTCAGAAGCTGACATCTGTATCTCTGCTCTTGTGGTTCAGCCAATCAGCGCCAAGGAAAATGAGTGGTGATCCTGGATTGGTTGCTCTGTAACATTGTGCCTAGGCATTTATTGTCAAAGTTGCATTTTCTTTGTAATATTTTAGAAAAACCTTTGCAAACACGGAAATTATCCACAAATAATTTGGAGCTACGTTCCACAACTAGGAAAAAAAAAAAAACAAATTTATGACATCCTCTAAGTCTGGGTTTACAGCTCTGATTGTATCTGAAGAATCAAATTAGAGACATTTAATCACACTAGAACTCTAGGGTCAGAACCTTTAACAGGTTATTTCAATTAATTTGTTAGGTTGATTTTAACACAAAATATTTTAACTCAATTGATTGCTTTCCTTTTTTTGTTTTTTTTTCCTTACATACAAAAGTTCTGGCTGGACTTGTATTTGCGTGTTTCTGGTGCGCCTGTAAACCTGACACACAAGTGACATCCGCTAACAACAACGATGGACGACAAAGCTGCTTCCCTCAGCACAGTGACGGTTAATTATAGCTTAATAAAAACAATCTGATGGGACAATGGAAAAAAACTGTTGATGTGTTGATGTGTGACAGGAGTAGGTTGATGTGTTTTTTGAAGTTTTTCACTATAAGCAGAAATTTGCACATAGGTAAGAAGTAAGCAGACATGAAAACTGTACAATTTTCCATTCGTCTCCCGAAGCCGAGCTCAGCTCGTATACGAGTCCAGACACACTCCATCATCTTCTGTCTGACCCTGCACTGCTCTGAGCCGCCACAAGGGAAACTGTGTGGGAGAGCAGGAAATATAAATAGATGTGTAAGCTGCGCATCAACACGGCCCGGCGAGGGAAGCAGAGGTGTTACCGATTCGCCCAGGATGTCTTTGTGCCGCCAATGACCTTTTCAGACACGACAGGCAACGCTAACGGCTTCATCAGTCCGTCTCGCAGAAACATTTATTATCCCCTCACTGTCTCAGAAAGCAACGGGGCAACATGTGTGGCTCAAGCAACAGTTCCAGAGATTTTCTCTTCGGGATATTTCTCTCTCTCTCACTTCAGCATCAGGAGCGTTTCCATCAACAGAGATCCTACAGGTGCAGGATCTGACCTGTGCATTCATTTATGTCTCCTACTTATACCGGGTAGTTAAATTATAGTTATTATTACTGCTGCAAAGTACTTTATCATCAGCAACATAATCAAGGACGTTTATGTATTTATTTATTTTTCTCCTCTTTATATAATGTTTTTTTCTTTTTGCTTCATTCTCTCATTTATGAACCATGTAAATAGAAATACACTGCATAACACTGAGTCTATTTAGGATTGTTTCACACATTACGGTTTGTTTCTGTGTCTGTTCACCTGATATTAATGCCTTAATTTGATTTGCTTACATCCCAAGACGAAAAAAAGTCAGAAAAAAATAGCCAAAAAAAAGCTGATTTTATTTTTGTCTAAAAAGAAGCTAAATAGACAAAGTCACTCCATTGGCGACAGAATCTGATTTTCAGCTGTTTTTCTCAGGTAGATAAAATCAACGGATTCATGTTTAAAAATTAAGGAAAACTTAGATGATTTATCGTTGCTGCGATCTAATGCGACAAAAAACTAGATATATAATATGAACTGAACTAATGACAAAAGACACTAAATCTCTGCGTGGCTTTCAAGCTGCACTGTGCTTATAAAAAAAATCAGCCGCTATCGAGAGACAGTATGCAGCATCATGGAGATAGCAGAGATCACACACACACACACACACACACACACACACACACACACACACACACACACACACACACACACACACACACGGATGGTAAGCAAGAGATATAGAAGGTTACCGAGGTCTAAGTAACACTCAGACAGCTTTTATAATCAGCACTATTACACACACACACACACACACACACACACACTATATTAATATTGCCATCACAGTAATATTAACATGGGTCCAACACATCAGTTCATCCCATCATGTTAAGTTTCAGCTGAATGAAGGAAATGGGGCCAGTCTATCGCCTGGCTGATCTATTGGTGCTCTGATAGTCACATCCATCTCACAACTAAGCATATTGTGTCTTGAACCCCGATTTCATTGCTTGTTATAACTATCTAACTGTGCAATAGCCATATTAGTCAAGTTTCCATTACAAATGTAAAAAAAAACAACAACACAATTTTGTGGTGTTTCCATTAGATTAAAAAAAACAATTAAAATCACACTTGACTTAGTTTGTTAACGCAGTAAGAAACTAAAAAACATGCTGCACTATCATCCTCCAACTACTTCCTGTTGTCTTCTTCGTAGTTTGTGCCAGAGGCAACATCCGGTTGTTGATTACGTGATTGTGAGATGCAAAAAAAAGGGTTTCCATTACAGTTTCACGAAATAAACCAAATTTTGATATGGCCAAAAAAACAAAACAGCAACAAAAAAACACACCATCCTAGCGGCAAAGTCTTTTATCTAAAAATGAGGCTTTTTTTAGACTGCCATGTTTCTTTCAAACAAATGTACTTTCGAGATGTCAAGTTGCACAATGCAAACAGTCATATATGTGCAGCTGCAGTCTGATGGACAGAAGGCAGCGAGTCTCTGGAAGTTTTTCCAAGTGTTGTTGTGACCCTTCAGAGTAAGAGCCCTGAGGCTGCAGCACCTAACCAGAATGCATCCCAGCTGTGACCGGTCACACCTGCGCTGCTCCTGCTGGAACCTGCCTGAATGCTACCTTTCTGGAATCTCCTCTGCACCAGACTCACGTTCTCATCAAAAACAGCTGGGATGTGGTGTGAATCCCTCCGAGACGCCTCGGCTGCAGCCTTCACAACCACTGCTCAGGTCTGCTGCTCCTCAAAAATACCCTCAGCAGAGGCGCTGCACAGATAATCCTGCAACGTCCCAGATCTTTTCTGGGATTGAACCCCTGTGGGAGCTGGCGATGAGATTTCAGAGGGCACCGCCGGCCACTTTTTTGTTTTTTCTTTTAATCAGAGGAGAATTTGGTAAAGGGGGCAGGGGAGGATTTGCAGTGTCCCCACAAATCCAGGTTATTACAAAGCCTGTCCCAATAGGCAATTAACCAATTAATTGCATAAATTATAATTTACGTTCTGATGGTTAATATTTGAAAGGAGATTTTATTTACAAGGACATCATTGTCTTTTTTTACGTGTGGTTTCACTTGTGTTTTTATGTTCGTTTTATTTATTGTCTTTGGTTGTTTTTGTTTTCTATCTAAAATGTCTTCCAGTTGCAGTGTGGAATGCTGTGCGCAAAATTAAATTGTAGCCTTGCATTGTTATTATTGTGCCATCATCATTATTTTAGTTGAAGACAGTCTCCAAACAGCGATATTATCGTTTATTGCAATCGTTTCTGGGACAATTTATTGCCCAGAAAAATTTGTTACGGTGGCAGGCCACATTATTATTGAAATGATTTCCTCCAGGAGTTCAAACATTAATCAAGAGCCGGAAAACTTCTAACTGCTTCAACATGAAGCAGAAGTAAACATGCTGCGAACTGGGCTGTATTAAACATGGCAGCCAGACTTTTCTGCAAACTCACATTTTTTCTTTCTAGGTATTTTGGTGTAAATTGTAACTTAACCAAGTTAAATTCCACTTTTCCAAAAACCAAGCTTCCACAGCTGTATGCCTCTGATGACATCACATAAGGCAGCTGATCACAGTTGATTGCCTTTTCTTGGTTTTCTTGCTCACTGTATTTGCGAGTTTTTAAATTGGATTCCCTGTTCAGAGGTGTCTAATCGTCCTTCCTCCTCCACTGTGGTGTTTATTGATGGGACATTTGATTTATCTTGGAAGTCGGAATGGCATCACACCTGAATCAAGGGTATTCCAGTTGCAAGCGGAGAAACCGTGGGATCTGCTAATAGTTAGCTAATTGCTGTAGCAGCAATACAAGCTGATAGCAATGAAGGGAATAATGAAAAGACATGTCTGCAGTAGATGTTGTACAGTTGAAAAAAAGAAAGGCCATATCTGTTAGGATTTTAGACCTCAGATGGGGAAATGTTTCATTTCTGATTGAAAATCCGACTTCTGAGCAGAAATACTATCAAACTGCATTGGATCTCTTCAGAACGCTGGAGGTGAGCATGTTCTGGTTGCAAGTCAGATTAGAAATGGTAATCATTGTGGTGCTACGAACTACAATAATACATATGAGCTCAAACACTGAAGAAATGTGCAGTAAAATGCTCACATTTTACTGCACCGTGTGCCACTGCTGAAATCCAATATGGCACCCGCCATATTGGACACTAAACTTAAGGCTTTTTGGTGATAAGCTCCAACCATCTCAGGTGGAATTCTGATTCTAGGGTCTTTCTCCATTGGAAACTCAAAAATTCCTGCTTGTGAGAGCAAACACAACATCAGCTTGATTCCTTTGCCTCTTGTGATGTCATGACCCAAATACAAACAAAACAGAATTTGCTGGAAGTCTTTTTTTGCAGAGCACTTCTTTAAAATATATTTAGTGAAATATTACAGTGGAAATCCACTTCAACAACCAGCCATGTATTATTGGAAGTATAGATGCGTTAGTGATCATACCTTAAAAGTATGTTGCCTTTAAGATGGACCAAGACATCGGTGGATGTCACTTAGCATTTTCTAGTACCGATCAATCAGTGATGGAAACCACTGAGACCTGCTGTCCCTTATTCTGTACTAAACCACGGGATTGGTTCACTTCACCAATCCCTATGCCGAGTAAAAGATGTTCTTATCAGCCATGCAAAGTTCAGTATGTCCTGCATCAGTAAATAATGAAAGCCTGTGTGCCATTTTCTGAGGAACAAGACGAAGCATACTTGATGGATGAGGCGCAGCTCGCGTCTCTAACTGACCCACATGCACAACAATGAGGACTCGCCCGCATCTCTCTGCCCTCCTCATTGCTCCTCCTCACGCCGTGCGGCGATCCCGTTTTGGGGCCGCGTTCCGTCGGGATCGCTTCAACTTACCGAGCTTTCCCCGGGACTCCTCCAGCTTCTGGATCTGGTTCTCCAGGAGGAACATGGCCACTGCGAACGCAAGCAGCGCCAGAAGCTGCAACTTGGGCGGCATAATGACTCTGAGCAGCCCCATCAAATCATCCGGAGAGGGATTTGGTCACTCCATCCTCGGAAGAGACAACACCGAAACAAACAGCGGCTGCGGCGGGGGGTTTGCTCAGCGGCTGGGGAGTGTGAGCATGGCTCTCTCTCTCTCTCTCTCTCTCTCTCTCTCTCTCTCTCTCTCTCTCTCTCTTTCTCTCGCTCTTCTCTGTCGTTTCTCAGGAGCTTGTGTGTGGATATCTTGTAACATCTAGATCCTCCAGTCACCTCAAATGGTAGATCCTCATGCTTCATTAATTGTCCCGGGTTGCAAATCGTCTCAAAACCCAGTAGTTTTGAGCAGAATGCGAACTTCTCCAGTCGGATTGGGGAACCAGACTGGTACCAGTCTGTGTTGCCAGTGTCCCCTTTCACACGGAGTGTGTCTACCACCGCACTACGGACACATTACCCCTATTTGCCACCCAGACTATTGGATGTATGAACAGTCCACCAGCCAGCAGCGGCTTTCCATTCGTCCACTGTTCCTGCCTATTCAATCCGGATTGGACAGTTTCATCTGGTTTACCTCAGCCAGACTACAGGTGTCGCCCTCTTTCAATAGTCCTCGAAATTCAATAAAGACAAGGAAGAGATATTTAGTCGGCTTTGGTTAATGCCGACATAGAAAATATGAAAGAAATTTACAAAATAAAAGGAATAAAAAATGAAATTTTTATTTAAAATGAAATAAAACAACATTTTTCAAGCGACAGTGTTTGTTTTCTGACAATAAACTGAAAAACTAAAATACAAATATATTTTTTCAAACTGAGCATTACTCAGGCGAATGTAGCTTTCCCTGAGTGAAATAATAAAGGACCCTTTAGTAGTTTCGCTAACAAAGCAGGTTGCAAAATGTCGGGAGAGGTTTACCTGCTGTGGCTGTTGTCATTGCTGCAGACGGTGAGTTTATTAACGCCGAGAGATCCGGTTAGGCGTAGAGAGACTCGCTACAAGCTAACAGTCGCTATCGGCCGCTTGCAGTCGGTTGGTAGTTTACAGTCCACCGTTCAGTTCACCGCATCCTGGTCCAGGAGTCCCTACATGACGTGGCTCTTCCAATGAACTGCGAGCCAAGAGGAGAAATTGAGTTTATTCATTGAACACTGTAAATCTGGATGATGATGTTATCAGAAATGAACTGAACGGTTAATTTACAGGTTTTTGGCGCCGAGTAGCAACGTTAACATTTGACTTCCGGTGTTCCAAATTCACTCAATCTGTATAAAAGCTAAACTACAACTGAGATTTAAAATAAAGTTTAGTGTTAAAGTGACATGGCGCGGAGAGGGCGTGTAGTCGTATACCGAAAATTAAAGGAGATATTTTATGAAGTGTTAACATAAACTTAGCCTTTCTGTGAACTGAAAATGAAAACAAATGAGTGTTTCGCCTCAGAAGCTTGACGCGTTGCTGGACACAGCTAACCAGACAACATGACCAGCAACAGAACTTACTGTTCGGATATTTTTTGAGAGCGGAAATGTTTTTCTATCTAATGACGTTTTATAACACCAAACACACCAAACAGTTGCTTTGTGCTTTGAGTGCACTTTATTGCTGATATTTAAGTTTAATTTGGCCAAAATAGTTACAAAGTGATGTATTTGCAAGTCATTGAAGTCCGTACAAAATATTCAAGGACATCATCTTCAGTTTTCATGTCAAATAAAAAAAAAATACAAAAGCGTTCAAGGCACGAGACTATACCGTTGAAATATTTGTGGTCAATTTTTGAAAAATACAAAAAGATGCGCACGCACTAAGTCCTGGGTTCGATTCCAGGCCTCGTGCCATTCGCTGCATGTCTTCCTGTTTTCGGACTATATTACTGTTCAATAAATGTAACAAGCCAAAAAAGTCTTAAAATATTCATGAAAATGATCAGATGGTTACCAGGTTTAGGTAGTAAAGGGCCAATTTTCTCACCTCCCTTTGTACACATCTACAATCACTAAAGGTGCATTCACACCAGTCCTGTTTAAAGTTCCCTTTCTTTTGTCTATAAAGTCTGGTTTGTTTTGATCAGGTGTGAATGTGTAATCAAGCTCTGATGTCTCCAAAAGCAGGAAGTGCAGGAAGCGCAGGGCTTTCTGGGTAAATACAACCAAAAGTGGGATTCTAGTGCTGGTGTGAGAAGGGTTGGGGGTCTTTTACCAAAGACAAGAAATCCTACAACCACTAAGATCTGACATCACTCCATTTTCATTTACATTTTATGAAGATGGAAGTCGTCTTCAGAGGTGTTATTGTAATTTGCTTCAGTGGTCCTTAGTGCAGCGCCACCACTGGCCAGGAGGGAACAGGTTTTTTTTCAATTAGTTTACAGTCCCGTATGAATTTGGCAGCGAATGAAAATGGAACAAATGTCAATTTTGTCCCCAATCGACCAGAGTATCAGATTGTCTGGTGTAAAAAACTCTAAAGTTAACTATTAACGGCCCTTCATAGCTAAATATTGTAAAATCAAACATCAGGGCCACATGTCCAAATGGCTGGTGGTTGGCCTGAACCGGGTCAACAGACCTGATCATACACTGATATTTGGTCATGTTAGACAGAAATTTAAATTATTGTTGCTAAACATAATTTGAACATTTCGGAGTGGTTTGTCTAATAAATAGACAGACATATGTTGTATGTTTTTGTACACTTGAGGTCAGCTTTAAATGGTTCTTAAAGGTGATAAAAAGCATCTTAAAACTGAGTCAAACCTCTTCCTACCGGTGTCATTCTCACAGACCGAGTCACACATGAGACTGTATGATGAACACATTCACGTCCTAATTGAATCTCCTCCTCATCTCACCTGTCCCTGCAGCTGTCTGCCTACGGGGCTGAGCTGTCGTCCGAGGCCTGCAGGGAGCTGGGCTTCTCCAGTAACCTCCTGTGCAGCTCCTGCGACCTGCTGGGGGAGTTCAGCCTCACCAGGCTGCAGCCCGTCTGCCGGCAGTGCTGCCAGCAGGAGGCTCAGATGGAATCACGCAAGGTAAAGCAGGGCGAGGGCCGCGGTGGGCCACACCAGAGCTTAGAGAACTGAGGGAATGCCTGTAAAAATAAGAATAGTTTACATAGAATAAGGAATGCCGAACGATCTGTCAGAATGCGTCAGCTTTTATTGACACAGGGTCACATTCTTTAACATTCTGCCGCTACTAAAAACGGCTCCGTTTGCCCTCTGTCTGTGGGTTTGTTGACACTCTGCAGCTGTTTATCATCTCTCAGCCGTCTGATCAGCTGCGACTCCTGTGACCATAGAACTGCACAGTTTGACGTTGCGAAATTAAAATAACTTAATGGAAACATGAAATTGGTTTATTTTGCCAAAAGGGAATCATTTATTTCGCATCACAAGTCACATGATCAACAACCGGATGTTGCTACCGGCGCAAGCCCTGAAGAAGAAGACAGGAACTAGTACGAGGATGATGTTTTTTAATGACTTATCGCGTGAATAAGCTTTTTCACGTGTGATTTTCAACTGTGTTTCTTATTTAATGGAAACGCAGCAATCGTGAAATTGTGGGGGGTTTTGGCGTCACTGGAATACTGACGAGATTTTGCACACATTTGTAACGAAAACGCAGCTACTGTGAGATTCCAGCACGACGAAGCTTTACCAGCCTCTGTTTAACGCCCCGGTGATGGGCTGAATCGGCAGGTTTTGCCCCGGGACCGTCTCCGTGGCGATCCCCTCTGTGATTACAGCGGGAATCAGAGCAACCCTCGCTGAGCTCTGATGGATAAACACACAGTCGACTGATGGTGGGAAAACAGCATTTTTTTTTCTCTGTCTCTCTTCTCTCTCTTTTGATTTAAGCAAATCCCCTGGAGCGCGTGTGTAGTATCCTAGCAACAGCACCTTCTCAGAAGTGTAGTGAACACCTCATTACACCTCTTGATGATAACTCTATTCCAGAAAGAATCTTTCAGCCAAGATTACCTCCTCCTCTTTCTCCTGCTCCTTACGATTTGAGTAAAAACTGTCACTTGAAGAGCAATCGGCTGTTCCTGCTGCCCCCTGCTGCCCCCCTCCATCCCTCCAGCCCCTATTGTACCTGTAGAAACCATATAGCCTCTCAGCACATTTCCCCCTCAGACAGCAACAATAATGTCCCTTAAGAATCTGTTTAGTTATTGGATTGGACATGAGTGGTGAGTCATTAGGCTCCCTTCAGAGCCCTGCTGGTTAGTGAGCAGGTAGAGTTCAGCTGGTTTGCGGTTCTGCCCCTCAGCTAACCTGACTGTTTTACCAATCGATGGTAAAACCTGTGCGATGTGCGTTTCAGAGTGTGGAAGCCTGCTGCGTGATGACCTTTTATGAGAAACACCGAAATACAGACATTTTCATTCATAAATGCACATTTTTAATTCTGCCATAAATATTCTGGAGACCCATCATGAATGTTTCTCCTGGCTGATACCGTTTTCAAGTTGTCCTTATCAGATCTCTTATAACCTTAACTGAAATGCTGTTGGTTAGTTTTGAAACGTTTAAAAAAACGCTCAAAATCACATCTTTCTGCTTATATTTTGCCTGTCGCTAATGAGTCATTTATAAATGAGGTGTGACTTAAAGCTTAAACATAAAATCTTTTTTCCCCCTGATCTGATTTCTGATTTGAACTGATTTTTTTCCCCCTCCCTTTCTTTTCATAAAGGGGACATATGCAAAATGAGCTATTTTTTACCCCTTAAATCCATATTGTTGTGCTCTTGGAGTCTGTAGCAGTGAAGGAAGGCTGAATTCAGTCTGTCCCAGTGTTGCGTTTATATCTTTATATTCCATCTGGGTCATATTTTTCAATTTGTTCAGTTTTCTCTTTTACATTTTTTGAACAGTTTCCATCACAGTATTTGTTGTGGAACTTTTAAACAACTTTATGGACTTGTAGCTAGTCGGTTTTGTGAATCTATTTTTATTTCTGTAGTCCAAATTCAATGATGCCAAAGCTACAAGTGGACAAGTCAAAATGTTCTGTTGTGTGTATTAATACACACAACTCCTTCCACGTCTCCCATCATCAGGAGACATTACAAAAATAAACCCTGATGGATTGATGGTCATTTCTTTCCTTCTATGACACAGGAACCTATGAAGTGAAAGTATATCTTAATTTTTCTAAAAATTAAATCTCCATTAAAAAAACAATTTGATTGACTTAATACATTTATTCCCCAATTTATAGTATTGGCAATAAAAGTATGGATAATTTTGATTGGCTCATCTGTATATTTAATCAAAACCAACACTATGTATGTGAAGAAGTGAATGAGGTGTCACTGAGAGCTTTATGTTTTCTGACTAACTGGTGTTGGTTGTTGAAAAGCTCATCTTCATCTTCGTCAGCCCTGCTGCATATGCACAGGCTCTCTGGTTACTGACCTTGGAGAAGAAGCTCCGCCCCTCCAGCAGAGCCTCATGTACGCTTCTTTATTTTTTTATTCCCCCCCTGCAGCTCTACGCCGGAGCGATCCTGGAGGTGTGTGGATGAAAATTGGGGAGGTTCCCTCAAGTCCAGGGTAAGTTCTGGAAAGAGAAGTTGGACGTTCATCTGTTGTTGAGTTACCTGGCCTGTGTCCACTCAGCTGTTTCTGCTGCATTCTCAGGATGTCCATCTGTCTGTCCACATGACCTCTGCCTGTGCTTTTTCCCTTCAGCTTTTGTCAGGAGTGAGATGCCCAAGATGTTTAAAGGTCTTCAGATCAAGGTAGCACTGATTTATGTTCTTCCTGTTGTGTAGGGCTGCAACTAACGATTATTTTAGTAATCGATTATTCTGTTGACGGTTGATTCATCGGATTGAAATTGACACATTTTACAGATTCCATTTAAACATTTTTTTAAATATTAAAAATACATTCAAAAGTGGGCTGCACAGTGGTGCAGTTAGTAGAGCTGTTGCCTTGCAGGAAGAAGGTTCAGGGTTCGATTCCCGCATGGAGTTTGCATGTTATCCCTGTGCATGGTGGGCTTTCTCCGGGTTCTCCGGTTTCCTCCCACAGTCCAAAAACATGACTGTTAGGTTAATTGGTCT
>CAEGAF010121255.1:0-20756 GCA_903067075.1 Micropoecilia bifurca
CACACACACACACACACACACACACACACACACACACACACACACACACACACACACACACACACACACACACACCTATTCCCTTGAAAGAAGCCGATGTGCCTCTATTCTTGCATTTTTCTGTAAATATCATTGATTACATGAAAGTTGATGCCGTAAAAGGGAGAACATTTGGTAAAGTATGACAGAACGTCATGTTTCTGGCCCGTCTGCCTGCTTTGTTTTTCTCCTCAGCTCTCACCTCTCCCATCAAACTCATCTGGTTCACCTGCATGGTGCTGCACTGGAGCACAATCAGGCTCATATCTTCCACTTGTTCACCAGCAGTTATATTCAGCTCTCAGGCAGGGAGACGGTGCCAGATTTCTGAAAGCCTTGGTGTGAGTAGATATCCAGCAGTTCCTCCTGACCTGACCATGATCTCGAACACGGTTTTTGTCCCTTGGATTTTTCTGCCCTGTCTAGCCCACGTCGGATTCTTCACTGGCTTCTGTTTTCTGGACTCGACCCTGTTTCTGCCCTTCGACCTCGGCCTCCTGCCTCGCCCCTGGATTTGACTGCCTGATATTGCCTGGACATGTTGGACCCTTTTCTGTGCCCTGACCACTGCTCTTCGCCTGTCCCTCAGATAAGTCCTGCTATCCTGATCCTGCCTTGACCTTCTAGTTCTGTTCCTTCCTGGATGTGTCAACTGTTACTGACCACTGTGCTGCCTGGACTCCTCATCCCCCACAACACTTTAAAAAGTTTAGTGGTTTATCCTATTCAGTCTTGACCCTCCCCAAGACAACAACCCACTAACCTGCTTCTCTGTCCTCAGGTTCCTGCCCCATCGCCAGTGGTTTCCTGTCCCATACCCTGATCCTCAAAGATCTTGTTTTTTTTTCTACTTTGTGTCTGACTGACTGACATTTCGGGTCCTCAGTTCTGAGCATTACAGAGAAATGTTAGGCAGAGGTGAAGCTATTGAGGGAACTTTGTCAAAGCTGCAATAAAAGACCTAATGCCTGGAAAATCACATTTGTTTGCATATAAAATAAATAACAGGGTTCACGTGTTTTACTGTAATGGAGACGACCTTGGATGCTCTAAGGAAAGAAAGTGAACCACTGTGTAGTACGTTTGTTTATTTCATTATTCCTGAATGTCCTGGGCGTATTATCAGAATATTGTGCAGGCTATAAAAACTTACAGTATGATAAAATACTTCAGCACAAACATAATTTCAAAGGACATGATCGTTTATAAAAAAAAAACCTGCGACAGATGGCATTATGGTTGCTGCCGTGTTTAATCAGATTACTGTGAATGTAATTTTTCTCATACAGCCTTTTCTTGAATTAATGTCATGAGTGAGGAAGATGAAGAAAAGTTCACCGAACAATGTAGACTGGGTGCATTTTCTACATCCAAATGACATTAGTTCTGGTCCAGTTAAATTCCCCCTTTACCAGTGTGACTATATTTACTACTTTAGCACTGCAGTCACTGGGTAACTAAGACTTTCACAGTGATGCTCTATTTTTGCACATATAGTGATAATTTTGTATTTAAATGTCTAGTTTAGCTTGCTTGGTGCTTAAATGTCCCACCTTGTCGGATTAACAAAGGATTATCTTATGTCTTAGTACCAATGCTGGTAAACTTGGTTTTAAATTACTTTAAAAGTTTAAAAGCAAATAAAAGTCCTATGTTTTCACAATTTGTATTGCAGATTAGTTATTTTCTATGAAGCACCAAAAACAGTTTTAAGGTTTGATCCATGATTAGACAGACGAGGATGATTCTCCACTGCTGAAACAGCCGTTTCTGTCAACATCATTGATATCCAGGGTGTAACCAATAACAATGGATTTTAAAATATTTAATGCCCTGGGGGATATGTTCACAAAGACCAGTATGATTTCATGAAAGGCAGCTTCTTTGAACCATAATGAAAAACATGAACCTTTTGACACGTGATCCCCTCAAATCCTCCACAAACCTGTGATTTTCCTTTGAAGGTTTTATCAATAGGGCTCTGCTTACTGTTTTTCTACGGCTGCCCTCTGTTTTCTAAAGATCTCAACATTCCATCCATAAATCCATATTGCTGGCCCAGCTAACATGGTGCTGCAGGGCAGTTCGGCCTTGTTCTGCTGACCTCTGTTCGCTGTGCCATTCGAAATGGGAATGTGACCCGAAGTCTCGTCTGTGGGTCTGGACGTCTGTCAGTCCAGTTTCCGGGCTCAAAGCAGTGCTTTGAAATGAGTCGTTACTTTTGACACCCAGCACATAAAGACAGTGGAAGAACCACGGTGCTGGTTCTGTTGGACCTCAGTGCACCATTTAAATTGTTGACCAGGACATATTGAAGTGACTGGAAATCCAGGTTGGAGTAGATATTTGTTGCATGTGTGGTACTGGGACCCCTTATTCAATGTCTATATACTCCCTCTAGCTCAAGAAATAAGATAAGTGACCATGACTATGCAGATGATACACAGCAAAACAAAACAAATATCTATTTATTCCAGTTATTTATCTTATTCATCAAGAGAGCAAGCAGTAAACATCAGACAGTGGAGGCCAAACGTAAGGCTGTGTTTTAGTCCCACCCTGGCAAAAATCTACAGTTTTTCATTGAGCACTGATTTTCTTAAAACAGAGGTTTGTGAGAGCAAGTAAACATCTAAAACATTAAGGTCCCAAAGACTAAAGTAAAGACACACATCAAAAGGCTTACAGCTGCAGAGAAATGCACAACACACATTAAGTGAATTTAAAACCATTTAATTCATTCCACTTCAAAATTACACACTACATTGTTGTTTTCTTTAACACAAAGAAACAAAGTAAAAGACATAGAAGTTTTCTGTTATAAAATGTAAAAACCTGAAGGTCAACTTGCAATTTTTATGGCAGTCTTATCTTACTCTGATTTATCTTACTCTGATTTACTCTGCTGGTTTGTCTTCCCTGTTAAAGTCCAACATAGTACCTGGACATCTTGTCACTTTGAATCATGGTGTATATTCTGCTTCTTTGAAACAGGTTTGCACATAAACTCAGCAGCAAGCTTGCTCAGGTGTTCTGGTTTTTTAGATGGCATTCCTTGACTGAGTCGGTCTCTAATGCTCAGGATTTGGGCAGGCAGTGAGCCAAACGGCTTCCGCTACATAACAATACAGCAGTTTGATGAAAGGAATGATGGAAATTTATTTTATGTCACTTCTTGAGCTATCTCTATGCATTATTAGCTAGCAAAATGAAATAATTGTTCTTTTTTTATACCACCTGCTTCTTGCCTGGTTGTTTTGTGTAAACACTGTTCAAGAGGTTGTATATGCTTCAGCCCACAGCAACAGTGAAGCAAACAGGATCATCACAAACACATGGTGGATGATGAATATTTGTTATTCAGGGCACAGCTGAGCCCCCAGCAGCAGATGCAACAGTCAGACTCACAAACCTATACATAAAGGGCTTAGCATACAAGGTTACTTCTCTGAGGGCACAATATACTGAGCGCACCAAGAGGTAAAGAGCCTCATAGTAGATTATACCGTCATTACACTGCAAAAACACAAAATCTTACCAAGTATGTCTGTTCTAGTTTCTAGTGCAGCTGAAACAGGACAAAACTGACTTACAAATAACTTATGTAAGATACCAGCTTGTCTCAAATAAATTCTTAATATTGATAAAAAAATTACTAGTCCCACTAGTTTACTTATAAAAAGACATTAACTTATTGATATGAACTTATTGCCCAAATGGAAGAATAAATATGTGCAAATATGCATTTTGAGTCATAGGTTCCCCTGTAATGTTCACTGGTAATGGATCAATCTAAATGCTAAGTATGGATCATGATCCTAAAGAGTGATTTTAGTTGAATCCCTGCTGGTGCTTCCCATAGCCTGAATAGTCACACATGTACAGGTGTGAACCCCACCGTTTACTGGGAGTGTCAATAAATGTGACCACTACTGTACATGCTCTCCTCTACAAACAGTAAGCTTGTTAAAACAGAGTTAGAAGAAAATTGGTCTGCAGTTAGTGACGGGTGGAGACTTTCGAACCAACTCATTTAACAGGTCAAGGACTTTTAGATGCTTTCCTAACTTTTTCTCTAAACTTTCCTTGTGTGCTGACACAGCACCATTAGACTGCATGTTCTGTAACTGTCCAGCAGCAGAGCAACTTCAGGGAAATATAGTTTAAGACTCACAGCCTTCCAGCCGCTTTGTCACCGTCCTCCAGTTTCCCCCAAAACTCTGAGACTCTTGCAGAGGTGGAAGCAAAGAGACAGCTAGATGTTCGATGATGAGGTGAGACAGGTGAAGAAGTTATTGGCGGGAGGATGGAAGCACCTGGAGTCTAAAACCCCTGAGGGCTGCCACTAGTTCATCTCACCGCCGGTGGGGTCAGTAGGTGTCAAACACGATTACGGGTCGTTTCTCTGCTGCAGTGACTGGCATGAGGCTGGATAATCAGCGAGCGACTCGACCCGCCATTTAGGACTGCTGAGGGGAATCGTCTTCAACATGCCGCGATGAGATCCTAGATCCTCCTGTCTCCGTAATAACTTGTCAGGACTCTGGGTTTGGTTTTTATCATGTTTTAGTTCACTTTAGTTTAGCCTTTCATGGTCATTTTAGTTTTACCTTTTGAGGTTATTTATTGTGCTTAGAATTGCCTTGTCATTGCTTTCCTTATCTTCAGTCCTTCATGGTGTTTCAAGTTAGATTTATTGTTTAGTTCCCCTGGATTCTGTTATGTTTACATGTCTGAGTCTATGTCTTCTTTTCTTTAATGGTTCCAGTTAAGTTATCTGTTTATAGTTGTCTTATTTCATCACTTTAGGTCTAGTTAATCTTTCTCTCTGAATCTATGTCCATCTTGCTTCAGCGATTCTAGTTAGGTTATTTCTTTGTTTAGTCCTTCTAGTTACTCTAGCTCTACCTTCCTTGGTTCTTATTGTTAGATCAGCCTTCTTTCTGTTTAGGTTTGTTTGTTTTTCCTCTTGTCTTTTTCTCTTCTAGTTCATCAGGTTTTCTTTAGTCTTAGTGTTTCTTTAGTTTTAGAAGTATTTTCAGCTCCTTGGTGTTTCCTTCCCTCATATATTCTCCACTATCTTCTCCCTGCTTCACCTTCTTCCTGGCCCTCAACTAGCTCCACTCACAACTGTAGTTATCTTATCCAGCTGGTCCTCTGTTCATTTACTACCTCTCTGTATTTAAGCTCCTCTGTCTCAGTCACAACTCGACAGTTCGTCTCATCACTTCCCTCTTGCTCTTAAGTATCTCAGTTTTGGATATGCCTTGGATGTTAATTTTTGTAAGTTAAACTCTGATTTTGTTCATTAAATACTCAAAACCGCACTACGTTTTTACCTGCTGACCTCAGTCATGACATTACTACCGTAAATAGAACGACTGCAACTATATTGTTGATGCTGTTCCCTGACCGTTTCTCTAAAAAGTGGAGAAAACTGACTCAAATTTTGAACTAAACTGTTAGACCTCCCAGTCAGCTACGTTTTGAGAATTTTATAGGTAAAAATTTGAAACCAGATATCAACAATTACGGCTGAATAAAGTGGTGAAATCCTAAATGTTTACAGGTACGCGAGGTAGGATGCATGGATACACCATAACACTTTCCTCCCTTTCCAATTTAAAACGTTGCTCTGTTTTAGTTAAGGTCTTGCTTAAAATTTGTGCTTTTTCAAGTTTTCCAGTTTCCCTTCTGCATATTTGAAAAACAGCAGAGTAGCTATACAGCATTATCAGAAATATCTGAGGAACCATTAGGATACACAGGCACATCTCAGCAATTAAGAGCTCAAATAGACGCAAGGCAAAGGAAACACAAGAGACCACAGCAGCCAATGGGGAACAGTTAGCAGGATGAGAAAGCAATCATCTCATTTTGCACAGAAACTCAACTTAACTTCCAGCAAATTAACATCATCTCCTCCACTAAGGAGCTATTTTCCTTTACTAATGACAGACCAGAAGACTCTCATTACCTCAGCATTCTTGATCAGAATAATAATTTGTCAAACACTGAGGAAAAAAAAGATGAATTATGTGCTGACTACTGATGGATGCAATCAGATGAAGAATGGTGCCTAATGTGACTGCAGGAGACAAATTAGCCGCCTTAAAATGTCCTCTGAAAAGTATAAATTGCTGATATTACACCTATAAAATGAATATAATACTTTAGAAGGGAACATAAACCAACTCATCTGTATAGAAAGGAGCAGAAAATGTGTATTCTTGACACTGATGTCTCTGCTGCATCAACTGCTGCTCCTGTGGATTCAGTAGAATATAAAGAACGACAGGAGGGAAAAACAGCAGTCAAGTCAAATCCAGGGTCAGAATAAAACCTGACATGTCTTGAATTGTTTCAGGTGGAAGGAGAACAAATCAGGGCAACATGGGAAACAAGATGACAACATGAATTTTTACTTTGATTTATGCATAATATAATATTTTGTGCCAGTGCTGTGACAAGCATGTGGACACTTGATTTCATAAAGAAATGCTCCAAGTCAAGAAATTGATCAATTAACTGGACATTTGATAAATTTCCACCGTTTGTCTTTAACTGATTACTTGCTTTCTAATGTGGACTAACTTTGACTTTATGCAACTAGAGCTGAATTGTAGGGAAGACAATTAGGGCGACAAAAAGTCAGAATACTGAGAAAAAAAGTTTGAATTATTTTAGGGGCTCTAATCCACCTCCATGCTATTCAAATTTAAAGTTAAATTTAGTTCTCCAAATAAAATAGTCATGAGATGAAAGCTAATGCCTCTGCTTGTCTTTATTGTATCTCATTGTACCTTCTGTGTGGTAATGGCTTTGTAACGTAATCTGAAACATGAAGATGTTGGACTTGATATGCTGAGCTAGAACAGATTTGCTGTGCACAGCATCTCACACCATGTTCAATGAGAAAAATCAATGAAAAAGTGGATGTTCAACGAACAAACTGCAAACCCTGATGCAGGAATATGATTACATGAGCTAATTGTATTTTTAGGACAAATAATATAATTTCATCTATAGGGAACAGAGGTGTGAAAGTGAAAAAAAAAGCCAGAAACTTGGCTCACTCTAAAACCACAGAGGGAACCTCATGTAGTGAAAAGAAATCTGGACCCTGGCTGTTTCCTCCCACAGCTAAAAGGTGGAAGGATGTCAATCTGCAGGGCTTTTTATAATTATATATATTTTTAACAAGCAATCATCAAATGTAAGCCCAAGGAGATATGAGGAACCAGCTTTGGGCTCAGAACTCTTCTGTGGTGACCAATCAAAGCTCCAGATCCACAAATTTTACATTGTGTGTTACAGACCAAATATGGTTAAAAACCTGTGGGAACATGAACTTTTTCTTCTTAAAAGTGATGATATACATACTAATTACTTCATCTGTCGATCAGTGGGAGAAGAACTTGAGTCTGTGGTTCTGAACAAGGATAATAAGCTGCCTTGTCGTCTCCACTGCTATGCACAAACACAGATAATGCAAATATATTTGTGCAAAATTGATTTGGTGTTTTCTATGCTTTGAAATAACTGAAAACACATTATTTGTGAGGGCTAGTTGGTCATTCTTGAGTTGTAATCTTCTGTTGGTTTGGTCAGGAATGATTGACTAATGAATTATTGATGATAAAAAAAAACTACGTTATTAGTTACTTCTTAAAACTAAGATCACACCTGAATTGCCGTCTAAAATTGCTGGTAGTTCTTCTCAGAAGCCAAGGCTTCCCAAGAATAAGTGATTTAAGGATTTTCCTCCGTTGACTGGTTTTTATATTACAAAATAAAAAGACCACTGCTGTCAGATGTACACTTTAAATGTATAGTTTTCAGCTACATTCGTCTTTTGTTAGCAACTAGTGAGATTTGTTTTGTGAAAAACCTCCCACTAGTTGTAGGAATAATCCAGATTCACTTTGAGTGCATGTTGAACGTTCAGCTGCTGAAGCTCAGGCATGTCTAGACACATCAGAGCTTCAAGAGGACATGTTCAGAGGTGTCAGGGTATTGTAAAAAATAAATAACATTTAGCTGGAAACTACTAATCACACCACAACAAACTGCTTTGCTGAAGCTGCTACTGTCATAATACAAGCTGCAAACACAATAAGTCCTCCAGCAGCACCGCCAGGAATAAGAGACAGAAAACTGAATTCTGGAAACCAAAAAATAAGGACACAAAACACTAAATTATCTTTTTATTCTGACTTTACTGACAAAAACAGCCACCTGAGAGACATTACCACTCAGTGTCTTTAATATATTCATGATGCCTGAGCAAGACTCAATGACAGGTCTGGTAGAGGACTCTGATGTTATTTATCCTCATGTCTCATCCAGCTTTTTTCGTCCCAGTCTCTGCTGTGCTGCAGAGTGAACAGCAAACTCTCTCTGACCTAGTTGCGCACATACGGTGCATGTAAAGGTCAACCAAGAGGCAGGAGAACATCCTCTAGCTGTTATTGCATGTGTTAATATTTATAATGCTTAAACACTTCAGAGGTGAATGTAAAAATGTTCTTTTGGAGCTGTTGCATGTATGCTGGCATGTAAAAAGTCTCGTGAAAAAAGACAAAAGCAGAGCAGAAACAGTGAGTTATGTTTTTAGAATAACGGGAATAAGAAAAGTCTTCATTCAGCTAAACTCTCCGACTGCACTTTGACAAATAAGCTGTCTAAACACAGCAAGCTGAAACAATTATTTAGTAAATGTTACATGGTAATCAGCATTTTTGCACTAAGCCATACAGGAATAAATTATGATATATTGCTCCTCTGCGGTATTTTTTAAAATTCTGCTCAATATGACAACCGCATAAGTAAAATAGGACATGTTGAAAGTAATTTTTACATACAGAAAAACTGATTAGCTGATAGAAAGATGGCATTAAGGAATCAGGTCAGAATGTTCATAGACTGGCTTAATATGTCTAAAGGTCTTTTATTATCATCTAACAAATTTTCTTTGTGCTCAGTTTTATTCATTTCCATGTTCAACAAATTAATTAAGCACAAGGCATCATATATCCCCATAAGGATGATGACATTAGAAATGATGACATTAGATGATGACATTAGAAATACAATATGAAACCTGGCACGACACCCCCAGGATGAAAACATTGACACTAATGGGAGTTCAAAAACAAAAACATTTACATGCTGGTTTGTTCAGGGAAAAGTAGAAAATCAGTAGAAATATTATAAAAAACAGCAGTCTGGAGATCTATCAAACCGGAACCCTATACAGAGCTCTATGGGGAGCCCAGTCTGTAACTGACCACATGGTAAATGGATGCTTATAACATAAAAAAACGCTATGAAAAACCTTGAAGGTCTCGTTCAAATGGAGACGATTTTAGAGTTTTTGTTGTGGATGAATTCCCACATGGATTTGGCATCTTGGAAGACAAGGAAACTTTTGAAACCAGATCCCAGAGAGAATAAACTTCAAAACGTCAGATTCATGTTTCAATGGGAACCACATCTTTTTTTTTTAAGATGATTACATCATAGTTCCACCTCTCTGGTCAAAATTACTTCATAAAATTGTCCTACAGTACATTTTAGACTAAATAAATATCACTAAAATGATATACAACATTAACTTTGTTAAATGACAGAGCAGGCAGTACCACCTGGAGTTATTCACAATTAACTTTCTAATTCTAGTTCCTACACATATGGAGCTTTCGCTGGGAGTCCAAATGTCAGAAGCCGGTCTTCTGGGATTTGATCACCGACACGCTTGAGGAAGTGGACGTTGGTTGAAGGTGTGCGTTTATGCAGGTGTATGTTCTTAGGGTAAAGGGTTACAATGCTCCTTGTGTTGGTTTGTTGCTTATTCTCCACAGGGTTCTGAAGCTCATCTGAAACCCTGTCCTGATAAAAGAGCCCACAGTCTTCGCCCAGTGGGTAGCTCAACCACAAGAAACACTGGTGTCACTTTGGGCCAAGCAAACAAATACATTTTCTTTATTTAATAGTAAAAGTGCATACGATTGTATACTTCAGTACATGTACACTAGAAACCAAACTGGTTTCTGGTTGCAGCTTTTCCTACTTGTGTATAAAAGGAACAATTTTCTATGCAATTAACTCCAGGCAGCAACATAAACATGATTATGTTTCATCTGTGTATTCACTCCCAGTGTGACCCCTGCACTAAGTCGGTTAAGCACTTGGATATTTGCATGAGGAGAGAAACAATGAGGTAGTCATCTTATAGTTATTTCTATTTTAGTGTTGGCTTAATTCAAGCTCAGTGTGTTTTCATTAAAATGGTAACACGTAAAAATCCTGGCATTCATTTTTGACTTTGACAGCGTATTTTTCTCAAAGGGATTTAGCCCTTTAACATTAGCATTTTAAGATGAAATTATTGAAATAAATGTGTGAATACAACTATGTGTATTTGAAGCCTTGTTTTCATTAAATGATTGTTTAAGCACCTCCCAATTAATGGGAGCTCTATGTGGCTGTCAGGTGACAAACTGATTACAAAAAAATCCAGTTTTGGTGACAATTTAACGTATCATTATTGTTTTTCCGTCTTCGGTTAATTCTAATAATGTCACACAAGAAATAGGACAGCAACACAAAGCTCTGTGTTTGTTTTTGGTTGCAACCTGTCACATCCGTCTTGTTTACCCTCAGTGTTGTACCAGTTCATCCTTAACATGAACTGGATCAAAGTCTAATTCATGGGTAATAAGTTCAAGGTTTAATTACAGAGGAAAACTGTAGTGATTTAACAATCCTATGGCCAAAATTACACAATTTGCTTTAAAATGGTCAATAATTTTGCACTGACTGACTTGGAACCTTTTGGTATCGGGCAGTTTTTCAGTTTTACTTTGTTTTTGACTTTGCAATTACAGATGAAAGTGAAAAACAACAACAAAAAAATCAATGCTAGATTCAGTTTCCATTAGTGAGGTGATAATAAACTGGTTCAAAGTAATCCAGATTACAAATGCAGTAGTTGATTATAAAATATTAAAATATAATAATTGTAAGCATGACAGGATATGTGACCACCAAGGTGACCACACAAAAACACCACAACAAAACTAAAAAAATGAGCACAATGGGAAACAACCATCATAATCCACATGGTTGGATCATGTTGTTTCAGTTCACATTAAGTTCAACTCCAGCATGTAAAAAACCTTAAAAGCTAAATTCAAAAGTTAATGTAATTTATGCACATTTGAATAGATTTATGCAGAAAACTGTTTACATATGACAAAAGCCTGAACTACTTCTGTATATAGTGAACAGTAAAATACTGAACACATTAAACTTTGTTCTGAATGGAAGAACAGAGCTATGTGGCATTCTGAGCAAAACATATGTGCTTTTATTTTACAATGTAATGAGACTTACTGAGACCTTTCACAGGGTAGCAGCTTGTAGTTCAGGTGTAACATTTTAATATTACAAGGAATTCATCTACAGTGAGTTTCACAGAGCTGTAAGTTTATTTCTCTGAGCTGAGGGAAGTTAGATATTGTATTTACATCTGCTGTGTGTAATATGAGCAATAAAATAACTGAGTCATAAAACTGCAAAGTGGAGAACATGAACAAAGATTCCAGGATCATCTTTAATGAAACTTTTAAACCCTTCATATAACAGGAGCTTTACTGCATCATATAAAGCAATAAAAGAAAATCTCTCAGGTATTTATGCTCGCAATCATTTTGAATTGTGAAATGTGGAGGAAACATTGAGACATCACATTGTATTATGGGACACTGTAGTTGGGAAGGCCGTAGAGAATGCAATTGTAGGCTGCTGGGGAGAGAACTGCAGTGTGATGAACTGTGTTGTCCTTTGAGTCAGTGCAGAGATCTTGATCTGCAAAAAAAAAAAAGTTTCTGGTACTGTAATGATTATGTAAAGTATTTTTCTGGAGTGAAGTCATATCTATGCATCCATCCATTTTCTTTACATCCTTGTCCCTTAGTGGGGTCAGGAGGTGCTGCTGCCTCTCCAGCTAATGTCCCGGGCGAGAGGCGGGGTCAAGGGTCACCTGGACAGGTTGCCAGTCTGTTACAGGGCAACACAGAGACACACAGGACAAACACACACTCACACACTCACACACACATAGGGGCAATTTAGTCAGACCAATTAACCTGACAGTCATGTTTTACTGTGGGAGGAAACCGGAGTACCTGGAGAAAAACCCACCTATACACAGGGAGAACATGCAAACTCCATGCAGAAAGACCGGGGCTGGGAATCAAACCCAGAACCTTCATGCTGCAAGGCAACAGTTCTACCATATCATACCATCATATATATACAGTAGAAATAAAAAAAGGTCTGTAGAAGAGATTAAATAAAACTGTCAGAAAGGATTTCAAACTTTTTCCAGCTGTAAAAAACATTTATGCCATTCATCAGGGAAAAAGATGTGAAATCCTTGAATGGATACCTGGTTGAACTACATTTGGATGCAATTCCATCTTTCATTAATTGTTAAGAGGTTTTCAGCATCCAACACCTTAAATTTGCATACTCTCCTCTACAAATGTTGTTTTTTTTGTTTTTTGTTTTACCATCATCTACCATCTTCGGGAGACCTTACAGATTTTCTGTCAATTTTAGTTCTAGATACCAGATAGGCCTTATTTAAAAGGGATTATTTTGTTGATATGAAGGTATGCATTTTTATTTTTTTCTAAGATTTTTACTTTTACTACGGAAGCGCATAAATGGGTTAGCCCCCCATTATCTTCGGGACCTTTCAAATTTCCGGTCTGTGTCCAGAACCTTAAGATCTAATAATCAGTTATTACTTACAGTTCCTCGGACTAGACTTAAGAGGAAAGGAGATCAAGCTTTTTCTGTTGCTGCTCCTGTTATATGGAATAACTTACCTTTCTAGATTAGATCTGCCCACAGCCTGGATCATTTTAAATCGCTTCTTAAAACTCATTTTTACTCTTTGGCATTTAATTTATGTATTGTTTTGTGCTCTGTTTTGTTATTTGTGTTGTCGTTCTTGTACAGCAGTTTGGTGCAGTTTCATACCTGTTTTAAAGTGCTATGTAAATAAATTTGACATTGACAAATAATTTTGTTCTTTTGCCAGGATTTAGCAGAGGTCTATAGATTTTTATACATTGTGGATAAAGAAGCATTGGTGTGATGCACAAACATATAATGAACTAATAGACATGACAGTGTGAGGCTGACTGAGGTGGAGAGTGAAGTGCTCAGTACCATGTGTTTCTGTGTCCTTGCGATGTGGCATATCGGTATGCTCCCGTCCCTTCAAAGCATGGATGGCATGGCCAGAGGTCTCCTTGAGCCTCAGCATATCTGCAACAAACAATGACACAAACTATGGAAAAACTCTGGAAGGAGAAAACAAAATTATGTGAAAGTCAGAACCCAAAAACTTTGAAATTTATTTTTTTTCTTTTGCTTCTGTCTTAAAACTAAAGATCAGGTTTTCAGAGGGAGAATTCGCCAATGCAACAAAATCTGAATTTATTTAAACGTGCAGTTTGTACATTTTATAAAAAATATGTTTTTTTTAAGTATTTGTTAAAACTCTCACTATGTCATTATGAGACAGATAATCTGTGAAAAGATCAAACTCCTTCACCTTTTCCCTGAGCTGCTATTGCCATCTGAAGAAATGCATCAGTCCTGAATTGTTCCAACCAAGAACAACCAATCAGAGCAAGCCGGAGCGTCTCAGCGCTGTCAATCAATCACATGTATTCGCTGCTAATAGCGAAGAAACAATTGTCACAGGAAAACCGTTTATCCGCCATCATCGGTGGCAATGCTAACAGGGGGGGAGTGGGAGGAAAATGAGCAGCGTTACATGAAGGGGTAATTGACAGCGCTAAGACACACCTCCTGGCTGTGATTGGTTGTTTCTAGATAGCACTGGGAGAAGGCATAGGGGTTAAATTTTTTCCTCAGGTTACCTACCTCTCACCATATTGTCACGACATTATAGAAGTTAGATAGTGCAACTTTAAAGTTTTTACTAATTTTAACCATGACTCCCAATAAATATGCAATTACAACACTGATTGGCTGCAACCTAATTCTGAAATCCTCCTTATGGAGCAAAGAGAAGCTCCTGTGTTTACACAGAAACAGAAACATGAGGAAATATCCTTATGAAGCACAAATTTAACACCTACTGTCCAGCACAGCAGTGAGATCTTGTGCTTTCTGTTTAAGAGTGTTGTGCCACTGGTTGAGGACGATGCAGCCAACACCAGTCAAACTCAACAACAGGGCGGTTTCCAGGGGATTCTCCAAGGTTAGCAGGTCAACTCTGCAAGAGACGAAAACTGTGAGGTCTTTTAGGAGACAAAGGGAAGTTTTTAACTACATAAGAAAAACCCACAATGATAACATAGCCAACACAAAAACAAAGCCACTAATGAAGATGAGTGCAGAGTAAATGAAAAAAAGAAAAATTGGTTCAGAATATTCAATACCTATTTTGACTTTCATTGTTTGATGGGAGGACTTTCACTTCGCTCTGAATCCGGTCAAAGAGCAAAGCCATGCGACACTCTGAGAACAGCAAAACGCCATTATCAGAATAACTATTTTCAATAAAGTGCAACAAAAACATCACAAATCCTCCCTCACCCTAAATCTTAGAGTGAACTAATACGTTTTCACTGCATAGCGTACAAAAATCTGATCCTTTGAGGCTTTTTGAGAGTTAAGGAAATGTCGATAAAGCCCATTTCATTTACAGATGCCTAAAAATAATCTAACTGTGCCATGTCCTAATGGCCAGACAGATAATATTGACAGTGTTATTCAGTCCATGTTGACGGTCACACTAACACCAGACTGCTGGGTGGCCCATGTGTCCGGCCTGCGGCAACAAGCCAGTCAGGCCTGACACTCTGCCAATCACTGGAAAATTAGAAATATTTGTAGACTATCTTTATTTGATGTTGTGATCATTTTTGAAGCCTTTTGATAGCTGACACGTTCTAACAGGTAAATGTTTATTTTAAATCGTGTTTGAAGCTTTGGGACAGACAGACATTTTGATTTTCACAGTGAACCATTTCAGTTTTAAATGTTTTTTCGTTAAACATTTCCATGGTGTTATTAAGCTCAATAAAACAAGATGAAAGTTTCGAGGATGTTTTTGTATTTTTTTAATGAACACTGTCAGCGGTTTGTTAAAGGGATAAAAAATCTGTAGAACCAACAACCACGTCTTCTTCAGGTAGTAAAACTAAATTACAAAACAGATTTGAACAATTCTTCATAACAAATAGAAGTTTGTGTATATTAACATAAAATCTAAACCACAGATGTTTAAATTATATGCTTGTTAAAAGGACAGATTTATCAAACTGTCATATAAGTTCAACAGAAATTAGTCTTTCTTTCTCTTCTTATTTGCTTAAAGCATGTTGCTGTACCAAGTGTTGGAAATGTTTCATCTTGATAAATTAAGGTTAGAAATATTAGAAATCTTTAAAATAACTAATTATATGCAGCAATAACAAGGACACAAGTCGTTCTTTGCAGATGGTAAATCTGTATTCTCCAGTTATTGTTAGCAGAGCAAACTTGACAATGTAAAGAAAAAATACATCTTAAAACCACATCAGTCTGACCTTCTACTTAAAACGGTAAACAATAAGAGGTCTTCACTTCCTCACACCACTCACAAGCATATTTAAAATTTGAGAAATATAATGGCTGGATTTTGCACATTCGAGGGATATTTGCATGCTTGATGCACTACAATGTAAGATTGTCATGTCTGAATTAAGCTTTCTTACAAAGTGGAGAGCTTGCAGATTTACTTCAGATTTAATCAAGTAATTCTTTAGAATTCAGTGACATTTATTCTATTACTAAACATGAGTTGTTTTATTAAATCTAATACATAAATAGTGCTTTATCATTCAGCTAAACTCATCCTTTATTTTTGTTTTTGGTTCATACAGAGCACCTCAAATCAAGATATTTAATCAGTGATCTTCCACATTTGCAATACCTTTCTATTGTCATAAACACAGAGCAAAAAATTATGAACTGAGATTTTCTGGGTCCAATACCTGTTAGATTGAAAGTTGCGACTTTGGCAGGTGGGATGTTGACCAGCAGTGGCTCCATCCCCATGTAAATGAAGGCGCTGCATTTGGACAGGACCTGCTCTATCTCAAAAAGACTTAGCATATGTAAACATTTGTTAGCGTCATTGCATGTGTTGTTCTACTTTATATGTTACATATAATCTCAGCAAAAGGTTTCAAACCTGGGTCTGCTGAAGAAGTTCTTCCAGAGTTGAGGCAGATGAGGCTTGTGGTGTTCTAAAACCTCCTTCATTGTTGAAGTCAGTTTGGCCCGTTCTGTGTTAAAAAGAAAAAAAAACAAAGTTTAGATACAGTACCTCGTATCTCTAATCTGCAAACCACACAGTACCGTTTAAATGTTCAAGCTTCCAACGCCTGAATAATGAAAAGAACATTTTGAACAGTTTGGGAGTTGAGTGCAGCAAATATGAATCTGATCCTGAAGTCGCAAACCTGGCTGACCATTAGCCACCAGAACCAGATCTTGAACACAAGTCAAGCTGGTCTCATTTGGCCTCTCAACACCAACATGGAAAGCTAAGCAATTACGTTAGTTGATGCTCACTACTGGAGACAGAAAGAGAAATTGGCAAATGATTTGATCTGGTTCTTTCAGCTTGAATGAACCAGATTGGAGAAAAGTTGGTTGGAAACTAAAAACATCTTTTTCTGATCAGTACACACAAACACACAGAGGTGTTACAGGTGGAACTAACAGCAAGTCTTTGTGGTTTGATTGCTCTTAGTGACTGAAACGACTCAAAGTTTCCATATTTTATGATCAGATATTAGAAATTAAGTCAGAGGAAACGCAGAGGTACCATAAATCAGATTTCTGTGGAGTCATGTCAGATGGACTGCGACTTTCAGACAGTGAAACTTCAGCAGATAACAGAAACACAGAGTTCATTAAAGTTGCTGTTTTATCTTGTTGAACATTCAGCTTCTGTGATGGAAAATGCCAGATCCTGAAACGCTGGTTGACTTTAGTAAATCTCAGTTTTAAAGCAGGAGTCAACATTTTCTAATGCTAATCACTATGAAGACGTCTTCAAATGTCAATTCTTTAGTCAATCTGTCTTTATTATAAAACAGTAGTATCAGTAGTAGATTTTTTACAGTGATTACTCTCTAACATGCCGGAAGATGATGCCTCCAAAAGAAAATACATTCTTTTACAGAGCATACATTCAGGCAAACAACCTTAGTTTTGTCATAGCATTATTATTATAAGTATAATAATATATAATTATTACACAGTGTGAATTAGTTTTCTTACCATGCTGGCCTTCCTTGTAAGGGTCAACAATATCTTTAAAAGGTATTTTAAGGTAAAAATATGACAAACGTCATTTAAACACTTCATAGTTACTTACTACTGAACTAGTTTTGGGGGGTGGCATATAATGCATATAATAAATGCATTACTCTGTGTTCACAGAGCATGAATATACTGTGTGTTTACAGAGAGGCAATTATGGCACAATCTTGAGCCATTGCAACCTCAAAGAGACGGAGCTCATCACTAAAAATCTAAATACTCGTGGAAACACTCAATTGTAAAAAGGTTTGATAGCTGGAATGCCAAGAATGATTTTTCCACTGATTATTGAGAGGAGAATGGATTATTTTTGACATGAAAATAAAAAAACATATTAATAAATTGATATTCCTTTAAATATTTTTATCATCTTTTGAACAAGTAATTTGGTTGAAGAAAAAAAATATTTTACTCTAAAAAAGGAGTCAAACCAATAATTTGGGGGTAAACTGTACATAAAACAATACAAGTGCATAAAATATTTATTGACACTACAACAGTAGGACCCTTTCTTTGATTTATGAACAGCTTTTTGGATGTTTCTGGTATTTTAATGACATATTTAGTTAATGAGCGTAAAATGTGAAACCTCACCATGACCCCAATTTTTGGCTCCGTCCAAATAATTTTTGTTCTAGTTGTAAATCTGGTTGGGCTACTTCAAAATATTTATAGTAAATCCATAAAGAAGAAACATGTTGGTAAAGTTGAAAGACCACATTAAACCTAAATCCACCAGACAAATAGATGATTTTGGTTTTAAGTGTATATAAAAGAGGGAATTGTTTCAATTTTTCTTGAAATTGAAAGAAAAAATGGAAACAACTTATTTTTTCAACTTATACTGGATGCCTGGTTCAGCAAGTGTGTGCAAAGACATATAACATGAAAGACATAGTAAAAAATGTCTCTGTTCTTCATTCCTGCTAAATTTATTTTTCCTAAAAATCTAAAAACAACATAGAAACGTTCTTACCTTAGAAACATTTCTAAGAATAAAGTCACATGTAATGTTTTGTAAAAGTTCAGCTTCATCAGAAAGGATACGTTTCAAGTTTGTTGTGTCCATTGTGAATGTGTAGGAAGGCAACACAGGATTCACAGGTGTTTTCTGCGTAAACAACAAACTATTAATATTCTGCTACAGCACAAAAACACATACAGGCGGCACAACACACACTGAATTTAAAAACAAGGTATCGACTGATGCATTACACATATGCACAAACCTCTATAACATCTGTCAGTATAACATGAGACAATATGCAAGTACCGCCACACTAAAGGTTAGAGTTAAAGAACTCAAAGGGAAAAACAGCGGAAATAAAAAAACAACATAAAACTAGTGCATGACATCATTCAGAAACATTCTTTGAGGCTCCAAACAAGATCTTTATGAAAACACATTATGTAATTGATTGAAAAGCTGCAGACGTAAGGAAGTTAAATAAGTGGCAACGCTGACAGCAGGGGAAAGTTATATTACTGTCTGTATCTGGCAGGTCCGGATTAATTTAGCAAACTCACCGCTTTGATGGATTTCCTTTTAACTTCCTTCTTCTTCTGAGCTCCCTTGCCACCTTTGGTCTTGGGCTCCTTTTTGCTGTCACTTTCAACTACAACAAACAGGAAGCAGAGTTAATACACACACTTGTCTGCAGGCTAGTTTACACAGCTTTTTTGATTAAAGACAGAAAACATCTTCCTTAGAATTTATTTGCAACGTCAGTGACATTTATTTAGGAGTGTTAGTAAAGGTCTGCAGGAGGCTGCCTCCATCTTCCTTTGAAACCTAAAACAGATTCTTCACTTGACTTCACTCTTTATATTTAGTTTCAATAAAATTGTCTAAATTGTTTAAATAAATACATTAAGAAATGCAATTTTAAAATTCTCTTGTTTAATAAAGTATGATTATTTTTCACTTGTGGATGCAACAGTATGAAGAATAGATTATACATGAAGATATAAACTAATAATCTTGTGTATTTAGTTTTATAAATTCCTAAAAGAAGATAGATTTTTGATTGTGCCATCTATCTAAGTTTGTAGGGAAAAATACAAAACAAAATAAAAATGACAACTTTGTCATTTATGTCTCATTCAGACAGTGATTGATGAACACAGGATGATGGATAAAGCCTGTATTTTTCTAAAGCATGAGGAACTGTTAATTCACACACATACACCTTCACTGTTAGCATTTTAAGATCCAAACTTTACAGTGGTGCAGATATCTGCAGGATGGGAGCTGGTACTCCACCTGCTTCTTATACTACATCTATTAATGTGTGGCCTAAAGGACCTAAGGCATTATGTAAATCTGTTTCATATTTGGGAAGTGGTTTTACAGAAATATGTCTAGAATAAAAGTTTAAAAACAAACTGGGAAATTTTTTTTTGCTTAAATGTAATAAAAAAACACTTCATTAGTCTTTACTAGAAAAAAACAACCTGTCTACAAACAGAGATAACAAGGAGCTTCAGTTATAATTGTTCATTTATGCAGTGTGTTACCAATACAGAAAACATACATAGAATGAATAATAACCCTTAGAACTATAATTGGTGTCCAAATAAGCCAAAGCATATGAAAATGTTTCACAGAGTTTGCATCAGATAAGACTGAAATGCATGATTGATGATGCAATGTTGCATAATTTGTTGCATTCTCTCACACAGAGTCGTGTAAATGTGTTCAGCGCATACTTTGCACATGTCAAGATGAACTTCTCACTAAGATTTGAGTTCAGTAATTATTCAGGCAATGGTGAAACACTTCAGTTTAGTTTGTCACAGGAGTTCTTACTGGTAGTAATGGGTATTTTAAAGTCCAAAATGATTTTACACCCAGCTCCCAGTTACTGAAACAAGTTGTCAACTTATTGGCGGAACATTCAATTGCTGATTACTACACAGTCTGAAACTCTGAATCCGATTAGTTTATTCACTGGAACTGTTCTATGTCTAAAAGTGAAGTGAAAACAGTCTCTCTGGGTCTAAGGAGGTTTCTTTCAAAATAATATATTTTATATTTATTGCTTAACAGGAAATACCAGGATGCAAAAGTACTAGGTCCCATTTATATTTATTGAGGTTTTGCTTGTCTTGTTATGGTTAAGATGATCAAACAGACTTACTTCAAAATCAAACAACCCCCCCCCCCTGCCTATACAATAATAATAAAAAAAAAAATGCAGTTTTCAAATGATGATTTCATTAATTAAGGCAACAAAAAAAAAAAATATATATATATATATATATATTTTTTTTTTTTATATAATTATATA
>CAEGAF010121256.1:0-30668 GCA_903067075.1 Micropoecilia bifurca
TAAAAGAAACATGTTTTCTCACCACTTCTTTGATTCATTTTGTCCAGCTGTCCACTTTATGTCTGTGTCCAACCAGAACCAGGTATTGTGTAGTTGGTGCTTTAAATCAGTTTTCAGTTAAATTTATTCAATTCAACTTTATAACAGTCACAAAATGTCACCAAAATCTCTCTGTTCCTCTAAAATCTTTCATAAAATCGCAAACGTGTATTGAATTGCATCGCTTGCTCAATATCGCGATATATATTGTATCGTGGGCAGAATATCGTATTGTATCGTGAGATTAATGTATCACTACAGCCCTAATGGATAATCGTTTTTAATCATCATTATAGCTGGAGATTTGACTTAAGAATTACGTTTACCTGTGATTCTTTAAGAAAATCCCAGAGTAGTAAAAGTAAAAACTGGGGAACTGGAGCAGAGTGTTTATTTATGCTGCTGTAAAATGAATCTTTGCATCTCCATTACTCTTTTCACTTTTCACCAATAGAGCTGAAACTGCTCTAAATATCTTTGTTTGTTTTTTGTTTCAGCAAATGACGTTAATATTTTGGGTCTGTATTCTCCATTTAATGATTAATCGATTACATAATTAGTTGAAGATTTTCAATAACAGATTAATCACAACCAGCAGGGCTGAAACGGCTCTGAATATCTTGGTTTTTCAGTTAATCTGAGTCGAGGATTAATCGTGAACTGGAGTACGCAGATCTAAAATGAGGCCATTTGCTGAAAAAACAGCTTTTCACAACATTTTGATGAATCTGTTATTGAAATGATCAACTAATTTAAAATTGGCTAACTATTTTGATGATCGATTAATCGCGACTAACCTGATTAATCGCTCCAGACCTGGTTTCTGTTTAACTCTTTCCAGGACATTTTTGTGCCTGCAGTGGTCCAGTGAAATATTGTCTTGAAGTTCTGAACTCTGTAGAACTTTTTGGGAAATCTGTGCTCTCCTCACTTCCTTCGGATGGATTACATTCTTCCCAAAATTCAGAAGGGGGGTCAGAGGTGACAAATGGTGCTCTGTTATCAGCAGATTGCTTAAAAGTGGACAGGAAACTGCCAAAAATCCTGCTTTCCTCTACAACTGCTGACCTTGTGTTCCTGTTGGTGCTGCACTCAGTCTGAACTGGGAGGAAAAACAATATCATAACCTTGTTTTTATCTTGAGCAACATTCCTGACAGGATCTGAACCGTGGGGGGAGGAAGAGCAGATAATGTAGAGCTGAATGTGTGAGGTTTTCCATGCCTGAAAGGGAGAAGCTGGAATGTTCTACTGGTTCAAGTGGATAGAACTGGACATGTCCAAGTGGTCTTGATCTGTTGGACTTTAACGTTTTATTCCTGTGCTTCCTCAGATGGAAGTCTTGCTGAATCCACTCCTCTCCGTGACAGGATGGCCCTCTACAAAGCTGCCGTCTCCAAACAGGATGTGAGTTTGTGTATTTGTCCTGCTGGTGCCTCCAAAAACTACTGGCATGTTGAGGAGAAAAATTTAATAATAATAAACAATGGTATTAAAAAAGAAAACGGTTGAAACTGATTGGGGATTAAGCGATAATTAAAAAGGATTATATGATTCACACATTCGTGGGGTTTAAATGGTACTTATTAGTGCATTGTGAGAAATTATTATTATGAATAAATCTTGCATCCAACCAGTCCTGAATTATTACTACTAAAGCTTTGTGACAATTGTTCCAATATGTTGAGCATGTAAAACTAATTATTTGAATTAATTAAACATAAGAAAGTTTTTTTTATTTATTTTTTTGCCAATTACTGGCTGGAAGGTTAGCCACCAGCTAGCTGAGCTAAAGGGGAGTTAGCCATGAGCCAACAGAGCTAAAGGGGAGTTAGCCATGAGTTACTTGGGCTAAGGGGGTGTTGGCTATGAGCTAGCTGAGATGACAGGGAGTTAGCCACCAGCTAGCTGGGCTAAGGGGGAGTTAGCCATGAGTTACCTGAGCTAAGGGGGAGTTAGCTATGAGCCAGCTGAGCTAAAGGGGAGTTAGCCATGAGTTACTTGGGCTAAGGGGGAGTTAGCTATGAGCCAGCTGAGATGAAGGGGAGTTAGCCAGGAATTACTTGGGCTAAGGGGGAGTGAGTCATGAGCCAGCTTAGCTAAGGGGGAGTTAGCCACCAGCTAGCTGAGCGAAGGGGGAGTTAGCCAGGAGTTACTTGGGCTAAGGGGAAGTTAGCTATGAGCTAGCTGAGATGATGGGGAGTGAGTCATGAGCCAGCTGAGCTAAGGGGGAGTTAGCCACCAGCTAGCTAAACTCTAGATCAGAGCAGTGTGAGAAATGGATGTTTCATGTGGAGTTTTTGGTATCTGAACCTCTTGTTTCCCTCTCAGAACGATCACCTGGACGGGTTTGGTGGGAAACAGAAGGAGAACGTCCCTCCTTGTTCTCTGGAAATGGTGAGATTTCAATCTTTCCGTCACACTTTAGCTTCTCGCTACACTGCAAAAACATAAAATCTTGCCAAGTATTTTTGTGTAGTTTCTAGTGCAAATATCTTCATACGTTTTAAAATAAAGCAAAACTAACTTGCAAGTAACTTTCCAGCAAGAAGTGTAGGCTTGTTTATAACTAATTAAAATGTAATATTGAAAAAATGTGTCAAGTGATAAAATCTGCCAACAGAACAAGTACTTTTTCATCAATTTTAATGACTTAAAACAAACTCCCACATGTTGAAGTTGCTTCAATCTTGTTTGTTTGTATAACAAGTGTCAGCAGTGACTTAGTTCAAAGTGCTTTACATCTTAAAAACACAAAATTAACAATTGAAACATTTAATTTTTCCAAGCGTCGTCATTTAAACATCAACATGTTTAAATGACGTGTTGCCACATCACATGTTAGATTCCAAAAGTTTGCTTTGTCTTACTTTAAGTGTACTAAGATGTACTTGGTGAGATTTTATGTTTTTGCAGTGTAGCTTCGCTGTCAGTGGATGTTTTCTTGGTTAAAGTCGCCTGTCTGAACAAGTTGGTTGTGACATCCATATTTTATTTCTTTATTTTCAGAGTCCTGATTCTGAGCCAAACGGCAGGAGAGTCTTTACCCCGGAAAGCAACGGTAATCCCCCTTCATTGTTTTGAAACTATTGCGAAATCTTAAACCCTCTGAGTGTGAAAATCACGCCCCCTGGTGGTCATTTTGACATATTATTGGTAAACTGCGTCTCCCCTCAGGCTCTGGTCCAGGGACTCCGTCCTCCGGTCACAAAGACTCTCCTCTCTCAAAACCCCCCAAGGTGAGTCCACTCAAGGAACGTCAGGCACATAAAACCAACGTGAAGGAAGCCAATCAAACCAAAATGGCCGCCGACTGGATGTTTTGTGTGTGCAGAGCTTCCACCTGCCTGTGAGGGAGACCTGCGTGTCGTGTCAGAAGACGGTTTATCCTCTGGAGAGGCTGGTGGCCAACAAGGACGTGTATCACAGATCCTGCTTCCGCTGTTCGCACTGCAACACCAAGCTGAGGTGAGGACTGATGGACGAGAAGGTTTTCTGTAACTCGACGACACGGTTAAGGGTGTTATAATCTAGGAAACTCGGATTTAAAAGAAACTGCCACATTCGGACCTACAGGTAGGGTTTGTAGAGTAAAACTACGCCTGATGTACTCGGTTCAACTGGGAACCAAAATGGCATCATGTTACATTTTCACTCTGCATTGTGTCAAACCTGTTCCCCTCCCTGCCTGTGGGGGCGCTGCACCAAGGACCACTGAAGGAAATGATGCAAAAACGAAGATATTGAGGGCAACTTCCTCCTTCAAATTAAAAATTGGAGTGGCTCAAAATCTGAGGTGTCTTCTCACAAACGTTCAGCTTTTTGAGCTCAGAATTTTTTCGGTTTATTCTAGAAAAGAGATCTCAATTTCTGAATTTTTTTTTTTTTTTTTTTTAGAAATTTTTATTTTTCTACAGAATTTCAGAGTTTTGAAAATTTGCCAGATTAATCTCAGAAATTTCTGAATTGTTTAATCTCACAAATTTTAGACTTTTGGAGCTCAGAAATTTCCCTTTTTTTCCCTCAAATTTTTGAGATTCATCCAATTTCCAACCTATCAAACTCAAATGTACGTTTTTTCTTCTAGAAAATTTCTGAGACAAATTTTGGTATTTGAGGGGTTTTTCTACACCATTTTTTTGACTAATCAAACTCAGATTTTCTTGTTCCGGACAAGAAACGAGGAAATTTAAGTTCAAAAAGTAAAATTTCTTAGAAATAACAGTTTGGGATTAATCTTAAAATTAAAAAAAAAACTGCTCCAAAAGTCGAAAATTTGCATGATTAAAACCCAGAAATTTTGAGATTCAGCTTAGACATTTTCTAGAAAAAAGGGACATTTCTGAGTCTGAAAGGTTGAAAATTAGAAAGAGAAGCACCCAAGTTGAGATTAATCCCAAAAAATTCGAGGAAAAAAAAAGAAATTTCAGAATTTCAAATGTTGAAAATTGGCAAGTGAAAAGCCCAGAAATTTTGAGGTTAACTTCAGAAACTTACAAGTTTTCCCAAATTTTCACACTCTGAAATTACAAGATGATTTCAGAGATCTCAAAATTTGGTGGATTTTTTCTTATTTCTAAATATACAGTAGCCTATTACAGTCGATGGAATTTCTTAAATATTTCTTAAATTTTCGTCTCTTTTCTGCCAGTTTGGCGAACTACGCCTCCCTGCACAACAACATCTACTGCAAGCCTCACTTCTCGCAGCTGTTCAAGGCCAAAGGAAACTACGACGAGGGCTTCGGCCACCGGCCGCACAAGGAGCTCTGGGAGAGCAAAGGCGAGGCGGACGAGGCCGCCGACCGGTCCAGCCCCGGGACCGAGGCGCAGAGCCCGCCGTCGGACCGGTCCAGCCCCAGCGTGGAAGACTCCCCGCTGGCCAAGGTTCTGGTTCTGACCGCCACCATGGAGGCTTTGGGTCAGGCGGCGCCCGAGAAGACGGACAAACCGGCGGAAACGCGCCGCCTCAAGATCTCCTGGCCTCCCAAAACGGAGCCGGAGGAGGCGCCGGGCCGCAGCGAGGCCGCCGCCGACACCGCCGCCTTGAAGCCCATCAAAGCAAAATGGCCGCCGGAAGAGGAGGAAAAAGAGGAAGAGGAGAGCCGAGGTTCTCCTACGCTGCTGCAGAGCTCGTCCCTGAAGGAGCGCAGCGCTGCGTTCTCCCACGGCGACCGCAGCCGGAGTCCCGCCGCCGCCGAGGACGGCGGCCTGGACGTCCACAGCAGCTCCGGCGAGGAGATGAAGAGCGACGCAGTGGAGGAGGACGAGGAAGAGGAGACACAGAAGATGGAGGAGGAAGAGGAGGTGGCAGCCGTCTCCTCCCCCGAAGACGAGATGGAGGCCAGCCGGTCGTCTCAGGACGTGGGATTCTGGGACAGCGACGAAGTCGAGGAGAAAGGGGAGGAAGACGAGGCGCTGAGCGTGGAGGAGATGATCAAGAGGAACAGATACTACGGCGAAGAGGAGGAGGAGGACGAGGAGGAGGACGTATAAAGTGATTTCTTCTTCTTCTACTCGTCATGTGCCTCGCTGAACAGTCTGAACCGCTTCCATCTGAGAAAAACCTCTCGTTTTAAAACATTTCTTCAAATCTGGTGAATCATTTTAAAATTTTTGGGATGATTTGTTTCTATTTTCTTAAAATGTTCAGTTATTTGCTCGAAGCGCACTGCAAAAACAAAATACTACCAAGGGTTTCTGGTCTTGTTTCAAATGTCTCCATATACTTGAAATAAAACTAACTCAGTTGTAACTTTTCAGCAAGATGGAGGAGCTTAATTTAAGTCAATCATTTCTAAAATAGCAGATTTTACTTTTGAAATTTTTTACACCTTATAAGAGGAGCTTGTAGTTTTTCATCATTATTAATGAATTATTTGCTTAAAACAACCTCATATCTTCCTTAAAAGTTACCTTTATGTTAGTTTTTGTTTCAAATATACAGACATATTTTTTCCTTAGTAATTAGACCAAAAACACTTTAAAGATTTTCTGTTTTTGCAGTGCGTCAGCTCTTATTGTGGCAGGTCGGTTGGCTTCTCAGACTCAGCTTTCTGAATTCTTCATCTTTTATCACTTTGAATCTTTTTGTTTCAATTTTTAAAGATTTATAACTGAATGTAACAACAATGGTTTGTTTTTTAAAGCTGGGGGAGGAAAATCTCCAACTGTTGCTGTTTAAATAAAATGCTATATACAAAGTCTTTGTGTCTGAGTTCTGATTAAAACGTCAAAACTTTTTCACAAATTGCAACTTTAATTTGACTGAACTTGAGTATTTTGGACTGTTCTGATCATGAATGCTTAACATTTTTTCTCTGCAGATAAAAGGTAGTAAGCTTTGTGACTCTGAAGATGAGAATATATTTACATTTTTGGAAAACAAAAACAAATTATCATGTAACTTTTTACATAAACCTCTGGATGGGTTTAAATTTTTTACTGACTCGTTCAGCGCCCTCTGGTGTACAAACCATGCAGTTACAGATGCAGAAGTTTATTCTTAAATTGATTCATTGTTCAATATAAACCTAGTTTTTCTAAAATAAATAATACAAGGATTATGATAGGAAGAACTGCTGACTTGTTCACAAACTGAATGTTTTATCTAAAAGAAGCTGTTTTAATAGAAAGTATGGTGGAAGGAAAAAACTACACAAGCAGCCTTGGTTGTCTTTGAAGAGATTCCTGAAAATCAGGAATTGAGAATATAGATGAGTGATTAAGTTAAAGCAAGTCGAGGTCTGTGGGCCAAATCTGGCCCGCCATAAGTTTCTATGTGGCCCTCCAAGCTAAATATCTTTACTTTGAAGATGGAAAAACAAAATATACATTGAACTTTTTAAATGAACTGTGATTTTTGATTATTTTCTGACTACATGTGAAGTGTAAAAATATTAAACATTTTATTTTAATATTTTTAAACACTAGAAATATTCAGCCGATATTTTATAAATATGCATTTCTAATGAAAAATCTATTTAAACAAATGTTTGATTAATAAAATATTAAATATTAGACTTTTTTAATCAAATCAAAGCCAGTTTTATTGGTATTCTGTCAAATTACATCAGTGTAATAACACTGATAATAGTTTTATCAATATTTTCTGGTACAATTGGCTGCTTGAAAAATATTTTTGCTCTAGATATGATCTGAAATAAAATTTGAGACTCTTGTTATATAATGTTCACAAAAAGTTAAGTGGAAGGAAAAATTTAGCAAAATTCATTAAATAATTTAAAAGGCAAAATGAGCCTCCAGATGAATCTTTTTGAAGCATTTCCTTCATGAAGCTCCTGTAATTCTCAAGATGGCCGCCCTCGGCGTGATGACATCACTAAACGATGGAAACAATGAATGTGTTGGTGAAAAAATCTGTAAAAAACTTCGATTAAAAACAGTTTATCGCCCAAATTTATACAGAAGTAATATTTGCTCTTATCTTTAATAATGCTGTCATCCCAACCAATCAGAAGCAGGATCAATAATGATAAAAAAGCTGTTTTTTATCATTATAAACTTCTCTGCTCAGATTCTTTTCAGTCTTTTTCACAGCACAGTTCTGGGTTAGTTATTTTGCTATCCTACAAATAAAATCTTAATCTTAGTTAAGTCCTAATAAGCAAAGCGGTTTTTCAAAAAAATATAAAGAATGGCAGCAATGTCATAGCTGACCACTAGATGTCAGTAGTTGCAACAAATTGATGCTTTAATTCTGAAAGCATCAAATTCAGATGAATAAAATCTGAGTTCAGTGCAGATCAGTCAGAGATCCAGTTATATGAATATTCGGTTTGTTTCATATTGTAGAAAAACTGCACAAATATGCAGTAAAAATAGGAAAATAATATTTTAAAGGTCCAATATTCACCAAAGAACTGACCAAAGTCATTCCACATGTTAACTGGTGCATCTATTAACCTGCCTAACCATCTATTAATCTATTAGTGTTGTTCATAAAATATATTAAGAAAAGTTACATTTTACGTGCAAAAATCATTGTATGATTTATAATTTTTGAGCTGTATTTGTTTATGGACAGAACTTCAATAAATCCTCTGCATCATCATCATCATACAGCTTTAATTAGTCATTCATATTAAATATTCCCCTTTTTGGCCTCATCATAAACAATAAAATGGGGCAGAAACAGCTAATCCATTTTATGTGCATATACTGTTAAGCTTTCTTCCTAAAGTTTTAGAGACTGCTTTTTTAATAACTTAAAGGTTTTTAATTTGAGGTACGGGGGCCATTTGAGGCCCCTTGATTGATTTTTAGGGCCTCCCAACCTCAATTCAAGAATAAATTAGGACAAAACTACAACTTTTAAATCAAAATTTGGTTACTAAAATGTTTGCTGAGACACAAAGTGATCATCTTGTTCCTCTCTGTTGTCGTAGTAACCAGGACCACCTCTACTCCTTGACTTTTACTCTAAAGTACATCTTGGTGCAGCCAAATCTGCTTTTAATTGCTGCTAAATACAGCAAAGCGTTTCCAGATCAGGTCTGACACAGATCCTGTTTTTATTGCTGAGAACAGCCAACAATTTTCCCCGTTTTCTTTAATCGAGCTGCTGGATGTTTGCCTTTCACATAAGAAAAAAAATTATCCTGTTTTTTTCATGCCTGGTTTTATTGATTGATAGTGTAAAAAAAACATTTTTTTGGTGATTTTAGTTTTTAGAAATTATTTTTTTCGTCACCTCTGCTTTAGAGGAACCAATAAAAAACAAAATAATATGCAAATTACTTTTAAAATAATCAAGTTTGAGCACAAAAAGAGAAAACAAATACATTGTTAACATTAATAAAATGTTTATTGATGATCATGTGAATCAGGATATCATAGTGCAATTGAACAAGGCAGAACTTTACAACAGGAACGACTGCATTTGGAAAAATTAAAATCATGTTTGGCTCCTATCTGAGCGACAGTTTCTTTTATTTCCAGTTTTTATTTGGTCAGAACAAAACCTGACTGATTTAAGATGAGTTTACTCTATTTTTAAACAAAATGAAAACATAACAGCTAGAAACTGAGACGCCAGCAGATGTGATTTCATAGTTATGCTCTGCAGAAGTTTTAAGTTAAGTTTTACAAAAGTATTCACACCCCATGAACGTGTTGCACGTTTCGTCACGTTGCAACCAGAAAAATAAATGTTTTTTATTGGGATTTTATGGAATAAACCAACACAAAGTGGTGCGTAACTGCAAAGTGGAAGAAAAAGGGACCTTGGTTGTCATATTTCTTGTAGCATTTAATCTGAAAAGTGTGGCATGCATTTGTATTTGTGCTTCTATTTTTTTGTTCCATGTTGTTTACATTCCCCCCCGACCCCCCTAAATTTCTCTTTAATAAATGTTGTCTTATTTTCTGTTTAAAAGTAGAAATACAAATCTTACAATGGATGAACATGTTGTTTGAACATGGGGGAAGCCGGAGCATCCGGAGTGAACCCACACCTACACAGGGAGACATTTCCCACCATGAACTCCTGTCTTTTTAATATTAAAATGTCCAATTAACAACAGAAGGTCTTTTTCCAATTCCCGTGGTCCCACCCCGTTTTAAATCTAATCTACTGGGGACATAAGTTGATTTCTACGCTGTTTGGACTTAACGTGCGTCTTTGAATTGGCGCAGACATGATGGAGTTGAAGCCTTTTGGATTCGCCTCCACAGTAAAATCTTCTTCCTGGGGCTCTCTTCTTGTTCAGAGATATTATTCTGTTCAGCTGACTCTTCAGCTGTTTGACTTTGTGATTCCTGAGGTGTTTGACTTGGTGATTCCTGAGGTGTTTGGATTACATCTTCGTTTAATGTAGCTTTAATCTGTGGAAGGGATGTTCTCTGTTCTTCCATTAGACCACTCTCCCCCTCTGAGGAACTACAGGAACCTCACCTTCCTGTAGCGGTCACATCTTCTGAAACTTTACCAGGTATTGTCTCTATTTGCTCTGAAAGTGTCTGGAGGATCTCTGGTATTATTCCTAAATCAGTTTTTGGTGTCTTGGTGTTTTTCTCATCCTGCTGGTCCCCATTATGTTGTATTTCGGGGTCCATTTCGTCTTCAGTCGCCTGCTGTGATTTACCAATCACCGTTTCATTTTTATGAATCTTGATTATGATGGTGGCCGTCTGATCCCTGGGTATTTCCAGCATTGAAACTTCTTTTTCAATGTTTTCTGCATAAACATCATCATTATTGACCGTTTCCCATTCAGAGGCAGCTTTCTTGTTCTTATGCTTATATTTCTTTGATAACCTTTTTTTCACTTTACGATCCCCATTTTGTTGCCTTTTGGAAATCATGACCTCTTCTGAGATTTTCTGGGGGCTAGAAATGATTGTTTCAATCATATGAATGTTATTTTTGACTGCGGCTGTCTGACCCCCAACTGTTTCTGGTACAGAAGCTTCTTGTTTGCCGTTTTTTCCAGAAACCTTGTCCTTGTTGAGGTTTTCCAATTCAGAGGCAGCTTTCATTGGTGCCTTTCTCTTGATCCTCCATTTAGATTTCCTCAATGGCTTTGTCTTATCTTGCTGGTTCCCATTTGGTTAGTTTTCAGAGACAGTTTCTTCCTCAGTGATCGGCTGTAATTTACCAATCACCATTTCATTTGAGTGAATCTCATCTTTGATGGTAGCTGTCTGATCTACAACCATTTCTGGTGCTGAAATGTCTTGTTCTTCACTGTTTGGGTCAGAAACCTTTTCTTTACTGAGGGTTTCCAATTCCATCGTTTCACTGACTGGTTTTAACCGATAGCTGGTTTCCAGCTCATCTATCTATGTTTGCGTTGGAATAATTCAACTGACTGGTTTTAACTGATTCCTGTGTATCCATCTCCGTTTGTACTGAAGCAGATCGATAACGGACGGTTTTCTGCTGTGAGTGATCTTGTGAATCTGTCTGGATTTGAACAGATACCATCGAATCCTTGCTTTGGCTTCTCTCAGAGTCCTTTCCTCATCACATCTTTCTGCTGTCTAAGTTTAGCTTTTAGTTTATGATTTGTAGTGACCATCCTATCAAGCTGTTTGTTTTTTAAGTATTTCTGTACTTTGATATATTCCAATTCAGACTCCTTAAATTCGGCAAGACATTTACACTTTGCTCGACTTGTTGTTTTTTCAGAAGAGTGGGGCAAATTCTGAATTTCATTGACATACTCTCCTTGAACATCTACTGGTGTTTGATGAACAGGAACCTCAGTTAAATTCTCTGTTTGGATGTTGTCCTTGGGTTTACCTGGAGATGGATGTTTCTCCTCTTTGATCCAGAGTCTCCTGTGGTTTGAAGATGGAGACCTTCTTGGTGACTAGCTGTGTTGAAGAAATCACAGTGTTCTTGGAATAACTTTCCCTTTTCAAGGAAGCCACCTCTTCACGTTCTTTTGCTGGCTTTGAAACATTTTGGGTTTCAATAAAACTTACATTTATCTGAGGTTCTGACTTGGGGATCACTTTCCAAAATGTCTTCCTTCTGCTGCTGGGCAAAACTGCCTGATAACTTTGTTTTTCAGGCAGATGACCGTTATCAGTGTCACTATTTTCAGTAAGAACGTAAGATCTATGCAAGCATCTGACTCGGAGAAAGATTTCCATAACAGTGGCTTCTTCTTGATGCGCTTAGTCTTTGATGTCTGTTTCTCCTCTTTTTGATCCACTTTCTGTTGTGGTTTGGAGATGGATTTCTTTGTGGTGACCAGCTGTTTGGTAGAAATCACGGGTTCCTCTTTGCAAATCTCCTTCTTTAAGGAATCTTCCAGATTACCTTCTTCAGGCAGAGAAATATCTTGCTTATTAACATTTTCAGCACAAGACTTAAAGGACTTCTCTGCTATATCGATTGTTTCCTGCAGTCCGGAGATCGATGCTTTTTTCGGTAACTGGTGAAACGTCTTCCATTGCAGTACCTTCAGCTGAAATCTTCAGATCAGCAGGGGCATGTTTCTCCAACCAGACTTGAAACGGTATCTATTTCTTTTTGTTGTGCCTCATTGTTAGTGGCTGTTCTTCAGACTTAGAGGGCTGTTCCTTCTCTACTGCATCGACTACTTCCTGCACTCTAGGGTGGACTCTTCTTCACTGACCAGTGAATCGTTCTGCTTTTCAATGTTTCCTGCAGAAATCTTTTGGTCAACGGGGACGTGTTCCTTTGACCAGGTTTTAAATGGTACCTGGTTCTTCTCATTGGACTCACTCTCAGGTGGCTGTCTGTCCCCTTTTTAATCCATTGTCTCCTGTGCTTTGGCGATTGATTCATTTTCAATCACCAGTGGAGCATCTTGCTGTCTGATATTTTCAGCAGACATCTTTAGCTCCTCAGGTGCGTGCAGCTCCAACCAGACTGCAAATGACACCTTCTTCTTCTTGCGCTTGGGTTTATTGGGTATCTGTAATTCCCTTTCGATGTCGTTGAATGCAACCTCTTCGACTCTAGGCTGGTCGGACTGCATTGTGACCTTTGCTTGTTTCAGGTTCAAAGATAAATCACTTTAATAGAAACTTTTATATCTTTTGTCTTGCCAGTGGCCATTTTTTTACCTCAGTTCTCTTGCTGTAGTTTGGGTGCAGGATTCATCTATGAAGGAAATTGTTTTGTTAACCTTTCAACAAAAATCTTTTGTTTTATTATTGTTGGAAATGGACTAATGACTGTATGTATCACTGTAAGAGCTCAGGAAGTCGTCTGAGTAATGTTTTCTGAGATTGGTTAATTGTATTTTCAAGCTGCCAATAGCCGTTGTTGTAAGAGCACATGTTCAGTGTTAGAGGAGCAGAAAGTTGAAGTAATCGCTGGAGATCGGGAGCATGTAAATAAATGAAAGTAAGTATTTAAGCAGGATTTGTATATCTGTCCAACTTAAATACAGATAAATGACAATTTAAAGAGATAAAATTATAATAATGTGGTTTGTGGTTTATTTGTGGTCTGTTGCTACCATCTGCTGGACAAGTTAGAAATAACTGTTTAGAGCGAGTAAAAATAATAGGTGTTTTTAATTTGTCTTCTGTATTTCTTGTAGACCACTCTCTGCTCTATTAAAGAAAGTTTGGGCCTGAAATCTCTCCTCTCATCCTTTATCAGATGCTCGTGGCGGCTGTACCTTAAAGATCTGACACTATATATGTATTTCATTTAAATAAAAAAATTTAAATAGAGATGAATTAGTTTTTCTGTGTTTGATTTTTAAGTACATTTTGGTTCTGATCTGAATGTTTTGAACTGCAAACAGGGACACTGTTTTATTTTCTTCATGGTATCAGAGTAGCAGGGGTTTAATATGTATACTAACATTTTCCATGTAAAAACTTAAAAAAACTTTCACTTCCACTTCACAGTTTTGTGTTGGTTTATGTCATAAACTCTGCTTAGAGAATAGGCCTGTCACAATAAAAAAAAACAACATTTAATCGCATGATAAATAAGATTTTTCTGCCAAAAACTGGAGGATAAAAGTCTGTAAACAAAACCGTCCTCCAAAAAAAAGTAAAAATAATAGTTGAGACCAAAACAGAGATGATAAATTAAACCTAGCTCAATAATTTCCATTTACATGATTTATAGTTATTCTCTTTTTTTCTCTCTTTCTACTAAATCTCCAGTTTGATGTTCTGGTGTAAACTAACCCTTTATTTGAAGGACAGTTTGTTTACAGAGACTCCATAATTAATTTTATTTGTTGTTAAGTTTATTCATTTTGGATATTTAAAATGTCCTCCAGTTCCAGTATTAAATATTCACTAGATTTATTTATCTTTTAGAATGGTCATTATAACCAAATTGTCTCAAAACAACAATATTATCATTTATAAGTTCTGGGATCATTTATCATCCAGTATAATTTGTTATTATGACAGGCCTAGTTGGTTTATTTTTACAGATTTGATTATTTTCAGGTTATTTAAAGTTATGTGGAAACCAGCTCCACCAGACTCATCACAAAGCTTTTGCTGATATTGGATTCTGCATCACAGCGTTCAGGTCGGCCCAGCAGGACCTGATGTTAGAATTAAACATCACATTATGGGAGATTTTTCCACTCAGGGCTGATTTTTTGAGTCATCGTTCTCCGGCTGACGGGTCGACTGTGGCTGCAGCCGCTGAACTTTGCCTGAAGCTGCCTGAAGCGATCGGGTCGGCAGAGTCTGTGTCCTCTTTTAAATGTCTCAGAACCAGAAAGCTTGTCCTCAGTTCACCTCACGCTGCTGATTGATTCCTACGACCCAGAATGCCTCACTGCCCTTACTAATCATTAATCTGATTGATTTTGCAATGTTTTTATTGGGTGAATTTGTGAAGTGATTTAAAATAGCTAGAAATAATCTGACTGAGCAATTCTTTTTATTAAAGCTGCAGCAGCTGTAACTTTTATTTAAAAAATGTTTTCACCTTCATTAAAACCATGTTGTGACAGAATGAGACAAATAATCTGTAAAAAGATCAACCTCCTCCTTGAGCTCATGCTACCGCCTTAAGAAATGATTCGCTCCTGACCAAAAGCAGCCAATCAGAGCAAAGAGGAGGGTCTTAACGCTGCTAATCAACTTCATGTACTTGCTGTTGAATGTGCTAATGGCGGAGAAACAACACACCATTACAGAAAAACCATTTTTTGAGAGATGTCTGTGCCACTTTAAAATAGTTTGGCATCTAAATCTGCCAGGCTATTAATACTTTTGGGCAACAGAGTGTGAGCAATCCGGCGATCAGCAATAGGAGTTACCAGGAGTTTTCTACTGAGGCTCTTGTTTGTTAATTCATAAACTTTAATATTGCTGATGCGTCTTGTTTCATCAAACCTTAATCATTTGAGAAACAAAACAGACTCAACTCTGCAGCTCAATGTAGAAATCTGATTCGCTTAAAGGGAAATATCAGCCTGAACTTTGTGATGCAGAATTGTTCTTGCCACCCTTCAGTGAAATGCAGGAGACCAATGAGCATGCAACAACGAACATCTGCATGAAAATATCCAGCATTGTTTTCACATTAAGCTGGGAGTCAGTCCTGAGAGCTACAACTTTTAGATCCTTCTCCAAAACACCTGAACTACATGAATCAGACCCCTGCAGAGTTGAAAGATCATCTAGAAGTTGGCGCATAGCCACTCTCAGGACTGGAGTCGGAGATCAAACCGAGAAGATTTAAATCTTTCTTCCAAACATTAATTAAGTCATTTATTTACACTTTTTTTTATGTGGATTGCAAAAATTGATCAGTCAGTATGGGACTGATTCTTAAAGTTTCTGCCTTTACTCACAGTTTGGATCCAGAATATAAAGCCAAAGTTTAGCTATTAAAGTGCTAAAACACACACATATTCCCTGAATGAGATAAATTCACTTAAATATTTGTTTTTCAAAGATGGCATGTAGAAAATGTTTCTGACCCGTTTTTATTTGGATTTTGGCTGCAAATTGAGGTCTTGGGAAAAATATCCGACGCGCCGAACGCTTGGTTTGTTTCGCAACAGCGATTTAAGGGGGACTCTGCAGCTATGAGGAGATGGAGGAGCTTCACGTCTGGCTCTGGGAGAGCAGCATGCGAGGTCCCTGATCGCCCAGAGGAAGGGAGTCCTGCTCCCTGAAACAAACTGACGTTGGCCTCTCTCCGCTTTGCTCGGGGTCGTGACAAATGGAAGAAAGCGAGAGCGCGTGAGGGCATTTACCAGCTCAGTGTTTCAGAGACAAAGTGCATGCAGAAGGAGGATGGTAGCAGAGCAGATTGCATAGAAGTAACCGTTGCTGCCAGAGCAATGGTCTGTTCTTACTGCGATGATTAGTTTTATAAATAAAATCTGGAGCAGTGCAGAGGAAGACGTGCGAGTGTGCAGCTGGATGTTGCGTGCGCCGGCTTACGACGTCTCGGTTCAACCACTGAGAGGATGCAGGTCCACCTTGACTTTCTCACCGCTGCTCAGCATCCCCACGGTGGGGTACAGACCTCCAGGCGGGACCACCATCTCCCGTCGACCCATCAGCTTCCCGTTCCTGGTGAAAAACACCTAGAGGAGAGCAGAGGCGTAGCAGTGAGAACAAACACACACAAACCACTGGCAGGGGTGGAAATTAGCGCCCACCACTGGCCAAATGCTGTTAACATGATGAATCCACAACACAGGTTAACAATCTGCACACAAGAACCGGGTTCAATTTAACACTTAGCTTATCTGTTACAAGCTAAGTAAGTCATATCAAAACAGAAAGGAGATGAGCTAACGTTAGCCTAGCTTACCCCTATGAGAAGCTAAATAATCAACAAGTCATATCAAAACAGAGAGGTGCTAATGTTACCCTAGCCTACCCCTCTTCAGTGATGAATAATCAACAAATCATATTAAAACAAAGAGGGGAAAAAAGGAGCTAATGTTAGCCTAGCCTACCACTCTTCAGTGATGAACAATCAACAAGTCATATCAAAACAAGGGAGCTACCATTTTTGCAGGTTAATATCAGTCCCAATGATTCTTGTCAGATTAAAAGTACCTTTCGAAAATACCAATCTTTAAGCAGGTTTTAAAAGATTTATTTGGTGGTTTGATGCTAATACCAATTTTAATATCATGTTGTCATCACCTGTAAAGGTAAAATCATCATAGCTAACATCAATAAAGGCTTTCAAATATCCATCTATGTTAAATTAATCTATATAAAGCGTTTTGTTTTTTAATGAAGTTTCTGAAATAAATGGTCTTTAAAAAATATAATTTTTTGATTGGACATGTCTTGTGTATTTAAACACAAAACTAACTTTTTTGGACAAGCTTTAACAAAATAGTTATATTTGCACTTGTTCTGATTGTTTGAAGCGATGCACAACATCCTGAAACATATGCAGATGTAAACAAACTATGGTTGCCTTGATGTAGAATTATTCTAATTTTTTTTCCACAAAATTAGGAATAAATGACTACAAGATTTCATTTAATTAGAAAATGTAGATTTTGGTTTAACAGGAACAAAGATTGCATTATTTGGCTCCTGTTAACAGAAGATTCAAGGCTGATTTGCTGACGTTAGATGAACAGGAAGATGGATGGATAACGGTTAGAGATGGAAAAATGAACAGAAACACAAATTTATGATAGACTCATACATAACTTGAAAGGACAAATAGACAGGTCGCCGACGGATGGATGGCTACTGATACCAAGAAAAGATGGACAACTGCTTAAGTTGTTTAAATAGTTGGAAGAAAACGTTCATTTCCACCAATAACTCAAGCTTTCATTGATGATAAAACCACAGAAAGGACAAAAGGAAAGACAAAATCTTTCTGCCAGAGAGCGCTCGGTTCAGCATCCAGGAATTAGGCACAATTAGGAAATATGGTTGAACAAATAGGTGAGAGTGTAACGTCTGTCGTCTTGAGAGGGAGAAAGTCAATGTTTACAGAACATGTCTCCACTAAATCAGCGACTGATCAAACATGATCCAGCTGTTCCCTGAAGAACATCGCCGCAGCTTTTCAACGCTAATACGGCCGGCTTCTCTCCAAAGTCTGGGCCCAAACAGCGGCACTAAAACAACACCGTGGAGTACCGCCGAGTGCGAGTCTTTGATAAATGAGACTGAGTCACATATCAAACATGAACGGTGCCACCCACTCCAACCTGTTTAATTACACGCCAGAGAAACGCAGGTCATTAGCTTGAACAGCAGCAGAACAGTGCGTGCCGTGCCGCCGCACTGGGACTAATGTGTCCTGCTGAGTAAATAAGGACAAATCCCTGGATTATATCCTGGCCAGTTCTGCTCTCTCACCCAGCTGGGTTTCGGTCGGCCTCGCCGCCTCTCACCGACCCCCCCGCTCTCCGCTTGCACAAGCGTGCAGACGAGTCTAGACAAAGTCGGAACCTCTGCAGCCCCGGGTTCGTTAGAGGATTTGACTGCACAGCAGTGGCGTCCAAAGCTTCAGCCATTAGGGCCAAAATAAGGTAACACTTTATTTGGAGGAGGGCATAAGACTGACATGACATAAACATGAGAGAACACCAGACATGAACATGAAGGAGTCTTCATGAATGGTCCCAACTGCTGTCTATAATGACACTTTAATGCAAAGTTGGGTAACACTTTATTTAAAGGGGGTGAATAAGACTGTCATGACACTTTCATAAACATGACATAACACTTGTCATAAACAAGCCTTCATGAATATTTATGACTGTTGTCAAAGCATCATTCGGTAAATTATAACCAAGAAATCATTACTGTTTAAACTTTACCTTTAATAAGTTACCTAATTTTTAAAGTGCAATCAGTAATACTTTTATAACAAATTAATATCAGTAATGATTTATTGGTTAATATTAAGTTGTCATAAAGACATTTTGAATAATGTTAACTTTGTATTAAAAGTGTCCTAATTTACCAAATGACTCTTTATGACAACAGTCATAAATATTCATGAAGGCTTATTCATGTTCATGACAGTTATGTCATGTTTGTGAGTGTCATGTCATCTTATTCACACCCTTCAAATAAAGTGATACCAAATTTGCACTAAAAGTTCCATTAAATTATTTATAAAATAATGCAAGTTGTTAATGCAACTTTTAATGCAACCATTATTAAAAGTTGCAATATTTACCAAAATATCAAAGTTGACATTTTTAGAGTAATTCTTAGTCCAGGTTTTAAATAAACTTTGCATTAGAAGTGTCATTATTTACCAAATGATGCTTCCTGACAAACATTCACAAAGGCTTCATGTTTATAATAGCTGTTATGTTTCTGATGGTGTCATATCAGTCTTATGCAAACCTCTTCAAATAAACAAATCAAGTCAGAACCTCTGTGCTTTAAACCTCCATCAACTCAGAGCTCGTTGGAGGATCTGACTGTAAATGCAGTCGTGTCCAAACTTTTTGCCTTTAGGGCCAAAATTGTAAAGTGGAGAAAACATGAGGGCCACATGTTTTTAAACTAAAACTGAAAGGCTTTATTTCTGAAGAGATTTGTTGTTTTTATTTCTTCAAAACTAAATGAACAATATTTTGATGAGGATAGAGGGCATTATAAATAAAATCTACTATTAAAGCAAAGCAGTCTAATTTTTATAGAAAAGGAATCTGTAAATCATTGTTGATCCAAAGTATAAAGAGAGCCTTGAACAGCTGATGAATTAAATCACAGGTAAATATCTTCCTAAACTTGCTGGGGGTTTATTAGCCGTGCTGGTTTTAGCAAAATGTAATCAAAGAAAACAGAAACATGGTTAATAAAATCAAAATACTTGTATCTAAATGAATAAGCATTCAAAGATTTAATTTAATATCTTGAATTGTGGACCAAGGAGCCAAACAAAATCCTCCTTAAATGGCCTCAGGGCCACAATTCAGACATCCCTGCTGTGAAGAAACCTGCAGAGCGCCAGGTCTGGTGAACTGGTGAGTCCAACAAAGATCCAGGTTGCATTAAAATGTGAAAGTAGGCATTGTGCTGCGGTTCTGGCCTCCAGACTCATATGAAATAATTGGTGCGGTCCTGCTGAGCAGCGCGCTCTGCAGTGGTGCCAGGAAGTCGACAGGTTAAAGGTGCCTCATGAAGGTTTTTAAAGCTGCACTCAGGAGAACAGGCTCTGTTCCTGGATCAGGGACAACGCAGCAAATGGTCAACAGGTGGCGCCAAAGAAAGGCAGCAAACTGCTCATCATCCCCGTCTTTCAAGCTCTACCACAGGCTAAGAGTTTAAAAAACTGAACAAATTGCTTCCCAAATAAAATACATAAATTAAATTTGAAGAAAGGCCAGCAAAGACTGGAGCTTCTTGCAGTAACTCAAAAAGTACAAACTGTTCAATTCCTAGACGGCCGTCTTTCTTGTGTGGTTTGGCTCGTCCACTGGACAGGTTTGTCCAGGTTTTCCTGGCACCCATAAGACCCAGAACTGGCTGGGTGAATCCTTTCTGGTGAACACCTTGAGATGCTTCTCCCACTGGCAGGTCGCACTCTAAGCGGTTAATATTCGGTTCGGTTCTGCTCAGAGGAGGGCAGAGAACCCAAAAAACATACGCAAGAGCAGCACTACTTCAACATATCAAGTAAAAAGTAAAATGTAGCCGTCAAAGAAATGACTCAAGTCAGAATAAAAAAGCATTTGGTAAAAAGTTTACTCAAGTACTGATAAAATTATCAATAATTTATTATTTTAAAATGACATAATTAGTTGGACCAAAATGTCAAGTTAAGTGGACATTTTGAACCAAATGACAATAATTTATATAGGTAACAAAAAAAATAAAATCAGGCAAAAGAAAATGTTTCCAAATTAGTTTCTTTAAGAAATAAACTTATGAACCTTTAACAAAAACTGCAGGTGTGTGTCTGAGTTTTGGTTAAAACGTGTTTGTTTTCCATTCAGTGGGTAGAAAACCCAGAAATTAACTTAAGAGTAGAGATACTTCATAATAAAATTACTCAAGTAAACGTAAAAAAAAGTACAGTGCAGTAAAAACGCATTTTTCAAAACAGTAACTCAAGTAAATGTAATTGAGTAAATGTAACTAGTTACTTCTCAGCTCTGGTTCTTTTCCAGTGATGTTCATCACCTTCATCAAAGCTGTGGACTCTGACGATGTTTGCAGCAAACCTCAGTAATGGAGAACCTCAGGGTTCTGGTTCTGATGGACTCAAACCCAGATGTTTCATTTTGTCTTGTAGAAATTCATACCTGAGTGAAGTTGCCCCCCACTTTTTTCAAATCCAACAACACTGGTGTCAAACGCTTGCGCAGAAAAATGCTTTTGTTTTAAAGATCAAAATCTTCAAAGTAAAAGCGGCAAAAAATTTTGTTGCCTAAACCAGCAAAATGTAGCCAAGTTGAATGATATCAAATTTGTTTGATTCTTGTGACAAATTTGAGAGCTTGAGCCTGGCCTGTGGTTGACCTCTGATGACCTCAGGAAACTTTTTGTTATTTTTACTTTTGTAACATATTGTTATTTTTAGATGACATTGGCACAATTGAAATATTTTACTGCACAAATGAAGCACAAAGATTTGACTCCAATTTTGTTAGATTTGGTTAATCTGGGGGTTCAGGATGTGGTTGACCTTTTGACCTTTACACTTTCATTAATGTCTTCAAAACTTCAAGACCGGACCGAACCGGATTGGACCGGACAGACCAGGTTAGAGGCAATTTAAAGGAAAAACACCTTAGGAAGAATTGAAATGAAACTAAAAAAAGAAATTAGGAGGGATGGACGGATGTTGAAAAAGCTGATGTTTTTGAATTAAAACCAGTTGTGATCTCATCAGTCTGTCTCTTTCTGTGGATCTAATATTTGCATTTGTTGCGATTCAGACAGTTTTCCTATTAATTAGATACATTTATTATTGACCTTCTCCTCAGAGTTGAGCTCATGTTTAATATTCTGTGGTCAATCAATCAATCAATCAAATTTTATTTGTACACCACATTTCAGCAGCAAGGCATTTCAAAGTGCTTTAGACAACTTAAAATAAAAATGAAAACAGAAATAGACAGATTTTGAAAANTAAAAATTAAAAGTGAAAACATTTTAAAACATCTCAAACCTCGACATCATACAAGGATTCTCAAACCTCAGAGTTTTAGCAGAGCGACATGGTCCGGATGTTTGGGGATGAAAACATGAGACCACAGTTAACCGGTAAAAATAATTTTAGTCATCCTAGAATTTGTATATTTTACATTTTCAAGCTGGAGTTTGTATTTGTGGGTGAAATCTGACTGAAGTCAAATAAATGCTGTTTTGTTAAATTAAGTTTAAACCCTCAGAGAGCATATTTTATTACCTGGACACACCATTGTTCTGTGTCTCACCACAGGAACGTTTCCTTCTCAGAACGTGTAGCTGCTTGTGTTTCTCAGAATTAGTGGCGCTACAATGAGGAACAGCCTCCAGTTTCAGGGTTACTTCCTGCTCAACCAGCAGCCAGTTTTGGAGATGAACGCTGATAAAGTCTCCAAAACATCCACACTGTTGTGGAGATGGCATTACTTCATTTCATTATGGTTTGCAAACATCTCCTTCAGCGTTTCAGTCACGATTAGGCATGAACTTTGACTGGGCCATTGCAACATGTTGTTGATTGTTTCCCGTTTCTCCATCCACTGGACGTTGTTGTTCCAGAAGACATGTGGGTCATCCAGATGAATCTCTGCAAGCTTAAAGACCTACCGTTTCTTTTTCAACTCCAACAAGAGTCACTTGCTTAGTCATCAACTTGTTGTCTCATTATGAACTCTAAAATCTAAATACCTCAACATTGCTTTCTGATCCTGTCTTTCTTATGGTAAAAGTCCATAAAAAGTTGTTTTTTCTTGCCAAAATAAATCGGTGAGCAGCTGGAAATCCTAATAATTATCACCATCTGGGTCATTTCTATGAACCAAAGGCTTTAACATTTTAATTTGTTGTGTATTTATCACAAGCCATGATGTTAAACTCACAGCTACCTCCTTTTTTAAAATGTGTTTATTTTATTTTTGTTGTTAGTCATTCTCTTCTCTAATTGGTTATTTATTTTATACATCAATAGCTGTTTTTGTTAGTCTAATTTGTTTGTTTTATATGCACTAATTTGTGAATAAATTAAAATGTAAAAATATATTTAAAAAAAAAATACAGAACTACTAAATAACCTATGGAAAAAAGCTATTCGTTATTTTTTTTCTCCAGAAGTTGCTGCTTGGTTGTGAGCTTTTTGTGTCATTTTAATAAATGGTATTTATTTTTGCAATCGAAAAAAAAACATACATAACTACTAATTAACAGACAAATAAAATACAGAAGTATAAAAGCAAAAAATAGCAAAAACAAATTAAATAAAATCATATGAATAAATTGATACGTATAAATAAAATCGATAAACTAAAAAGAAGTTTTTGATTGACTGTGAGCTTTTTGTGTAGGTTTTATAAATGTTATTTGTTGTGCAATAGAAAAACAACATGCACAAAAGAAACAAAAAGAGACATTCAAAAATACTAAATAAAAAAATTCTCCATAAGTTGCAGTTTGAGTTTTTTTGTGTAGTTGGCTTGGTGTGTTTTATAAATTGTATTTATTTTGTTTGCATTAGAAAAAAAAGAAAACAAAACTCACCGTCACCTTCTTTCCCTGCTGTTCCTGAGCGACTTCGTCCCCTTCCTCCTCCTCTTCCTCCTCCTCCTCGTCTTCACCATTGAGATACAGAACGTTCTGGACGCCATCTTCACTGGGTCGGGCCTCCAGCCGACCCAGGTCTTCCACGTCAGCTGAACACAAAATGGACAGTTAAATAACCTAGAATCAGTAAAACCAGATATTACTTAAGAAAGAAAAACTGCAAAGAAAATTAAAGATATTGACGAATCTCGCAACTCTGAAGGCTTCAAAGTAGCTACTGTTGCCTTTGTGAGGATGTTTTACACCCCAAAGCAAACGGCAGCAGACAGATTCAGAGGAAAAGAGAAACCAGAGTAATTCCCGGTACCTGAAATGTCTCCATCCAGGCTGTAATCACGTGGGAACATGATGCCGCATCCCATGATGTCTCCTTTGAAGCACCGGGGCCCGAAAGCGTCTCCGACTCCGATGCCGTAGAAGATCTTCCCATCATCTGTCAAAGACACGAAGCGTCTGATCAATTCAGGATCACCTGATCACACTTTCATTTCAGGTCATTTAAGCCCCATTAGCTTCCCACAGTTTGTCAAACCTCCACCACGAAAATCTATATATTATATTTGGACTTCACAGCCTTACACTGACAAGCAATGATCAAACATACGCTAAAGGAATGTTATGGTATTGGATTTTAGGCAATAACATTTTTATTTCTTATCTTACAATATGAATTGAAATATTTCTTTATTTGCATTTTTTACTGTATTCCTAATAGTATAAAAAGGTGGTTAAATTAAAAATCTGTAGAATGTGCCAATCTTTTCACAGATTAATCGATTAATCATCAGAATAGTTGATTGCAAAAACAAATGTTAGATCTCACTTTGCCAACTTTTTGATTGTAACAAATGTGTATGAAAAGGTTTAAATGGTTAAATGAAAAATCTGAAGAATTTAATCAATTAAATTTTTAAAAAACTGATTAATCGTTTAATCTCCAGAATAATTGATTACAAAAACACGCTCTGCCAACTTTTTTGGTTGTAGCAAAATGTGAAAATGTTCTTGAAGATTAAATACTTTTCCACTACAAAGTAAATCTCAAAAACTGCAGAAATGTCTGCATGACACAAAAAGAAAAACACCTAGAGAAGGAAGGTACTGTGCGCATTTCATATTTTAGTCTTTCACAATCATGTTCAGATCTTTGCAATTTTCCACATCAGGTTCAACCCACTGGGAACGCGACATCCAGAACATCCCGGCATTCCACTCAGGTGATGATGAGCAAAAGCCAGAAGAATCAGGGCTTGTTAAAACAGTCAAGTACAACCAAAATAAAAAGACATCGACAACATCCAAAGAAAATCATCAAAACAACACATCCGACAGTTGTTAGAAACAACAAAGGAGCGAAAAAGAAGAAGAAAAACATCGCAGAGATAGCCTGCAGACAAATGCTCCTGAAGCAGAGCGGGATGGCTGCTGCTTGTAAATATTTATGGAGTTGTCATGGGATCCATCCCCAGCTCAGGATACTGTTTAAACAGCCTCTATCGGAGCGCCGGGAGCCAGACAGACACTGTATCATTACAGCTCCCATGCAGGCCCTTGTAACAACAAAGCGCACAAGGCAAACAGAGGGGGCAAAGCCCAGCAGGGCTAAAAATACGAGGCCTTCTTGGAGCACGACAAGGACTGAAACTGGAAGTGGGGATGCAGAGATTCAGGTTTGGGTCTGGATGGTGGGAAGTAATGGGGCAGCAGAGGGAGTGTAAGGAGCTACTTTCCCATTTTTTAAATGGGAAAGTTAAATCTTAGAATTTAAATTGTTTGGTTTATTCTTAATTTTGTTTATTTCCTAGTCGCTTTATCATTAGAATTTTAGTTTAGAATAAGTTCTTTTGATTAGGAATTCTCTTAATTAGTTCATTAATTTCAGGTTGGGTTGTGGGTATTTCACAGTATAAATAGGTGGGTCTTAGGTAGCTTATTATGCACGTGGAGGTCACAAGGTTTCTTACCAGCTAATCAGTCACATTGGTCTCCATTGTCATGCAGAGAACAGGAGCAGGAGCCTGTAACCTTTTGCCTGAACTACAAATAAAACCAAATAACTATATTTTGACCTTTGATCCTTTTTTGCTGCGTAAACCAGAATCCACGGTGCATCAGGTGACTATTTGAGTTGGTTTGTTGTTTTGATCACCTTTGAGTTTTTTGATTTTTGAATGTTTTGGGACAAATAGTCACTACATGTAGGACGAGCAGGCAGATGTGATCAGATGTCACAGAAGAAGAAATAATTGCCTCTAACATCATAACTTTAAAACCTTCTCCACTGAGTTGGTGTGACTGTCGCCTTATAAACTGGACCGAAACACACCGAACTGCGCAGCACGACATGCTAAGGTTGCTGAAGTCAAGGGAACATAACTGACCTACTTCCAGCTCCCTCGATATTTTTTTAAAAATTGAAACTTTTTACTGACCTGTGAAACTTTGGGGCTTGTTTTGTAGCTGTAGGGTTAGCAAAACATTGTGCTCCTTTAAGATTTAGACATCTTGACAGATAAAGTCGCCATCGTTAGCTAGCAGGTTTGCTAGCATGGAGCGGGACGTCGCTCGCGTAAGAATCGTTTGAATACTGAATGCTGATTGGCTGTTTACTAGCAGCTTTGAGGGGTGAATACTGAATGCTGATTGGTTGTTTACTAGCAGCGTTGGGGGGTGAATACTGAATGCTGATTGGCTGTTTACTAGCAGCTTTGAGGGGTGAATACTGAATGCTGATTGGCTGTTTACTAGCAGCTTTGAGGGGTGAATACTGAATGTTGATTGGCTGTTTACTAGCAACTGAATGCTGATTGGCTGTTTACTTGCCGCTTTGGGGGTGAATACTGAATGCTGATTGGCTGTTTACTAGCAGCTTTGGGGGATGAATACTGAATGCTGATTGGCTGTTTACTAGTAACTTTGGGGGGTGAATACTGAATGCTGATTGGCTGTTTACTAGCAGCTTCAAGGGGTGAATACTGAATGCTGATTGGCTGTTTACTAGCAGCTTTGGGGGGTGAATACTGAATGCTGAATACTGAATGGAGGGGGACAAACCTTCAGCTGCGGGCCTTGAGTCACAGCACCAGTGAGTCAAAGATGAGAGGTTTTCAAAAGGTTGGTACCAAAACTCATCAGATGGACCAAAATATAAATATAAGTGGAGATGTTATAGTGAAAATAACAAAATCAGGGGAAACTAAATGAATTTGGGCCACATTTTAATGCTGTGTTGATGTCATAATCAATTACATTGAGTCCAAGTAAAATCAAGAGTCCTTACAATTTAAATTTTTATTGCTATCAGTATTAACCCCAACATCTGCTACAAATAAAAAGCACTACAAAAACACTGTTTTACAAAACACTTTTGGTTTAGTTCCTAGTACAAATGTCTCAGTACTCATGAAATTACACAAACTTTTAAGCAAGAAATAGTAGCTTGTTTAGGTCAATAATTCTTTAATATTGATGAAAAAGTTCCAGCTATGAAAATGTCTGGTGTCACTGGGAGATTATTTCACTTATAACTTGTACTTTTTCATCCATATTAAGAAATTATTGTCCTATAATAGCTCCTAGTTCTTACTGAAAACCTACTTGCAAGTTAGTTTTGAAAACTAACTTGCAAGTCAGTGCTTTTTTGTGCAAAAAAACCAAAATATACTTTGGTTTTTGCAACAAATGGTTGAGATTAAACGCACACATCACAAATTATTTGCTTAAATATATATTCTTGCTTAAGATCATTGTCTTAGACAGTTTTAGTAAGATTTTGTCTTTGTGCGTGTATATTTAAGGGAGCTATAATTTGTGTTGTGCGCTTAAATCAGTCAAAAGTTTCACTGGCTGATTATTTCACTTACAAAATGGGAAAATGTAACAAGTCAAAAAAATATCTTTAAACTAGCTCCTGTATCTTACTGGAAAGTCACTTATAAGTTAGTTTTGTCTGTTTTTAAGTATACTAAGTTATTTGTTTAGAGACTAGACCAGATATACGTGGTGAGATTTTGTGAGTGAAACGCAAACACGAGTTTTTTAGCAACAGCAGACAGAAAATAAGGGAATTAAAGTTTTAATAATCTCGTATTGAAGCATGCTGTTGTGATAGGGCGCTCTGCGGTGCGTATAAAGCTGTTTTTGCATTAGGTATTTGTCACCCCCCTCCCCCTGCCAAATAATGTCCACATGCGATTCCTGAGGTTGCTGGGCTGTAAGCGGAGAGGAGAGGAAGGAGCCGCCGGACCGGAGCTCTCACCGTATCCCGAGCATGGGAAGACAAACCTCTTACACACGGCATGGAAAACCACACGGATCATTTTCAGTCACTAACAAATAAGATTAATGGCGGCTCTGCAGGGGCGTGCGCATATCTGTGGCGTCCAGCAAGCAGCGGCCAAGCCAGACGGACCGCAGTGCAGCAGCTCTGGCACTGGCACGGTCAGCCTCTAAATGACTGGTCCTGTCTGTCACTCGGCACGAAGGCATCATCCGCAGACTCCGGCAGGACGTCCAGCATCAACTGTTATTACTACTAATACATCCGGAACCATAACTGCAATCTGCAGTGGGATATGGCGGATTTAAGACCATAAACTTGAACTAAAAACATGCCGGGAATGCGCAGAGTGGACGGGAAAATATTCCTTGATTGCTGATCCGGACAACAGATGCGCCCTCCAAAAATAACGTGGCAAAATCCAGCAAACAGAAAGTGACTTTTATGACATTTTTAGAGTAGAAGCAACAAACATTTACAGCGAGAAAGATCAACAGAGATAAAGTCCAGGTGTCTCCTAAAAGCTCTGGACAGAGAAGGATTAACATGATGTGGCAACGCATTATGAGCAGAGTTGGGCAGTAACTAGTTACATTTACTCAGTGACATTTATTTGAGGAGTTTACGCTGTAATAAAAGTGCATAAGTAATTTTATCATAAAAAATTTCTACTCTTGAATAAAATGTATGTATTCTCTACCCACTAAATGAAAAACAAACTTGTTTTAACCAAAAGTTCACCAAAGTCAGACACACACCTGCAGTTTCATAAGTATTTTTTTTAAAGAAACTGATTCGGAAAAAAATATTTTGCCTGATTTTATTATTTTTTGCTACTTGTATGAATTATTGTCATTTTCATCTTTAAAATACCTAAGTTTCCACTTAACTATATTTTGGTCCATCTGATTATGTAATTTTTAAATGTTAAATGATTGATAATTTAACAGTACATTTTTTACTTAAATACTTTTTAAATTCTGGATGGATACTTTTTACTTTTACTTGAGTACAAATATGTTGAAGTAGTAATTCTCTTACTTGAGTATAAGTTTTGGGTTTTCTACACTCCTCTGATGGTGAAATAAATGGTACGAAGAGCATCTTGTTCACCTATGAGGTGCTTCCAAATCAGGGCAGCTAATCTCACAGCTCAGACACTGAAGGATTCTGAAGCCTGGGATGGGAAGCTGTGGATATTTTATTCAGATCCCTACAGAGATAATCTTCAGAGATCTGCAGGAAACGAGAACAAACTCTGACAATACAGATGACTCACAGTGGGTTTTATTTACTCCAAGCTTTCCCAGATATGATCACCATCTCAACCTGACAATAGTTTTTCTTTTTTCTCTCCAGCTGTTTGTGTCAGAGACCTCAACATTCCTGTGAAGTTGTTCATTGATAGGATTCCATCTAAAGCGTTTGTGTGCTAACTTTTTGGCTATGCTCACACTGCAGGCTTTAAAGCTCAATTCCAATTTTTTAGTGAAATAACTTTTTTGTGTGTGGTTGTTCACACTTCAAAATATTTGCGACGTTCGTGATTTCCTGTGTGAACTGCAAACGAGCTAAAAGTGCTTAACATGCGCAGGAGAGGGCGCAATAAAGTCACACTTAGAGAGCGTGCTCAGAGTTTTACTAATCACCGTAAAAAAGGAAGAAGAAGAAGAAATGCTCACAATTGCAGAAGTAAATGCGGATGCTAATGAAGGAGCGTATCTTGTTGTCCGACCAGAACCAGCACATTGTAACAACTTAATCCTCAGTTTGGTCTGCCATTGTTGTTTTTCTTCCCGCTTGGACGTATCAGGGGGCACAATAGTGATGTTTGTTGAGATCGGATGAATCCTGGCAGTTCTTTTCATATTTGAAAAGATCAGACATGTATTAGATATGGACCACATACTGAAGTAGCCTAGGTTGCCTTTGATAAAACCCAATCTGTGCTGTTCAGGCTGTCAGGAGAGGTCAGATACATTTTTCCATGCATTATGGGGGGGAAAAAAAGAGATTTGGGTCACTTCAGGCTGCAGTGTGAACGTAGCTTCTGTCATGTGGGACAAAATTGTTCCCTCCAAAGTATTCATGGCTCAAAAAATATTTAAAAAACTAAAATCACCAATCATTTTTTTATAGATATTATATTTTACCTACTCAACAATAAACTAAGCATGGGCTATTTTAATTTAATTTTTTTTGTAGGAATAGGACAATATATTTAAATTTTCTAATTGTTTTTGGATACCTTCTTAAAATAATTATCTAAGTCATTTTTGATCAAAACAAGGTCAGTTGAAAACAGCTGCTGTATTTAATCAAGTTTTAGTCCAGCAACTAAAACAAGAAGTGAGTGCACTTAGATGTCAATCAGTAAATGCGATTCTATTTCTCATCAATGTAAAAGTAAACCAGAGAGCTTGGAAAAGATCATCACTTTGTGTTTTGTTAGTAGCTTGTGATTTAAAAGTCGTAGGTTTGTCCTAATTTATTCTTTAATTGCGGAAGCAACAAAATCGAACAGCATCCTCAGACGTTTAAAGGAAGTCTGATTCATTCATTTCTCTTAAACCGGAATAAGAGTGAAATTCCTAAAACTGTAAAGAAATCATGAGAAAGTCTCACCTGCATGATAGGCAACGGACCCTCGGCTCCACCCAGGGTGTCTGTTCTTGGGATAATCCTGAATGAAAAACAAAAGAAATGGTCACTATGGGGCTCTGTACCCTCAGAAGATATGAGAGCACCAGTCATTTGGCTCCTTCATCATTTCAAACCATCCTTGTATCAATGCATCTGATGCCTATTTTATTTGTAATCTACTCGTAGTCTGGTAGAAAAAGGGTTATGGGTTTGAAACTAGGCCTGATGGACTCTGAACATTCAGAGCCACATAAAGACAGTTAAAAAGTCGGCCTTCTATCACTTGAAGATCATTTCCAGGATTAAAGGACTAAATTCGCCAGCGTTGTATCAACTTTCCAGATCTCTCAGGTTTTCTTGCTCTGGTCTACAGAACCAAACATTGAGAAGCAGCTTTCAGTTTTTAAACTGAAAGCTGCTCCAGAACTGAAAAACACCCGAAACACTGACGTCCTTTAAAACAAGACAAAAACCTACCTGTTTAGAGTTGAATTTGATTCATAACAACTGAAACATTGATAAAATTCA